>JADDOH010012168.1:0-71787 GCA_016648135.1 Agrypnia vestita
AGTAATAATAATAAGTAAGTAAAAGGTACATATATAATAAAAATAAAAATTTAATCATTTCTGAAGGTATTTTTTCACGTTTTTTTATGTTATGTTATGTTTATGTTAAGAAATAAAAATAATATAAGGTCGTTTTCAACTTTATCACCCACTATGGATTGGAAATGATCGAAATTAAACCACCAATCGAATATACATTTATTTCGCATATTTCTACATATTTTTATTTATTTGTGGTTTGTGCACATATATTGCACGCACTGAAATGAGCGGCCGAAGCAGCAGAGCCGGGCGGTTAGGGAAATTTATCGGTCCCATTTATCATGAAAATATGGCGGCGGGGTATCGCTGTATAACTTACAGATGCGGTATTAAACGATTGATAATGCGATTAGTATTCAGAGGAGGAAATTTCTAGCCAAATCTTCTAAGAAGTGTATATAAGACTAATATTGTCAAAGATTCGCCGCGGTCGGATCTTAAGGGGGGGTAAGTTTAATTCTTACAAAAAAAGGCATGTTTTTGTGAATTTTTTGTGACAACCTAGTTAAAATCTGTTTATTTAAACCAATGGTACATTAAAGTATGACATTTGAAGAATATTGTGTAAAATTTTAAAGACGAAATATTAAAAAATACAGCAATGGCAGCAATTATTCGGACGTATTTCGGAAAAAAGGAGAATTGCGGTGTCCATCATAACTTGGTGCTAGATCATCTGAAATCAAAAAATCAAAGTTCATTCGTTAGATAATAGATTTTCCCAGGTAACGCTGGGAGTTTTTTTTAAAATTTCAATTTTTCAATTTTTTGGAACACTTTGAAGGGAAAAACGCGATTTTTTGCGAAAAATATCGACTAACTTGTTATTAAAAAATTAAAATTAATAACAAATTTGAAAAAATCTCTCCAGTTTTACCTTGTAAATTATGTACAGAAATAGTGTTCAAAATTTCAAAAGGATCGGTGCAGTAGTTTTGAAGTTATGATGGACACCGACTTTGAAAACGTGAGATGTGGGGAACACGCTTTAAAGTTTTGCATACTGTAAAATTCAAAATAAAACTCAACACTTATTTTATACTTACACATAATCGTCGATGCCATGTTCACACGGCAAAGAGCTTTCATCATCAGCATCTGTTTGTCCTTGTCTACGCAAAACTCTTCCAATACAAATAGCACGTCCGGTAGTCCTCAGGTGAGCGCGTCTCTTAGCTGCCCGAGCAGGTATAGAAGATCAGTCTGAGTATCGCTCAAATGTTCATAATTTCGTCAATTTTGCTCCGATTGACTTGAAATTTTGACACAATATTCTTGCGATGTTGTACATTCATTTAAAAAATTAAAATTAAAATGCAAAAAAAAAAGTTAAAAACCTTACCCCCCCTTAAGAATAAAGTCACTGGATACAGACTTTAGTTAGATCATTAACTATAATTTTTGGTTCGCTAGAGGTTCCACTCATCCCTGGTAACACTTTGCTCATCGTTGTCTATTCCGATTCATAATTTGCTATCGTTTCGCTCTGATTCATGGCTTTCGCTCGCTTGTCAAAACAACACTGAATGTGAGCGCGGCCAAGACGCAATTTATAAGAACACGATTTTTCAAACCTTCTGGTATACATGGTGTCCCAGAGCTAGCAGCAGAAACTTGGCAGGTAGATTCCTGACTATGTTATGAGTCTAAAATGTTCAAGCAACCATGGCCTAATATCAATAATTATGGAAATATGCAACATAAAAGTTTGCATTTTTTTTTCAATATTTCTTACTTATTTTTTGCAAAAAGTTGAACTATCATTACGGTAACTTATGCCGATTATGAAAAATTCTTTCGCTTTAATACAAGTCGAATAAAATTATAAAAACCTTGCAAAAATTGAAAAAAGTTATTTCATACAAGGTTTTTATCATTTTATTTAAGTTGTATTGAAGTCAATGAATTTTTCATAATCGATATAAGTTACTGTAATAATAGTTCAACTTCTTGCAAAAAATAAGTCAGAAATATTGAAAAAAAAATGCAAACTTTGATATTGCATATCTCCATAACTATTGATATTAGGCCATGGTTGCTTGAACGTTTTAGGCTCATAACATAGTCAGGAATCTACCGGCCAAGTTTCTGCTGCTAGCTCTGGTATACCCTGTATATTCACGTAATCCACCGACTTCCCACAAGGCTGTGAATTTTGTCCTCATCTCTTCAATATCTATGGAGTATACTGATGAAAAGTCGGAAAGCGGTGTTTTGATTGGTGGTAGAGAAAGACATGTTCTACACCAATAATAAATAAATAACCTTAATTGAATAGTGCGGAGATTGCAAGTAACCTCGTTGTATATGTCTTTCCATCTAAGAAAGACAATTGAATTAGTATGTGTAAGCCGTGAGTACGACGCATGTTGTTTCATTGTGTTGTTGTTTAAGGTTAATTTTTGGTTCTTATACACTATGGAAACTACGGACTTTGTGCATTCATATTTTGTACTTAAACTGTAGCATTTCTCGTATATGTGTAACTTGTATTTCCCACTTAATGGATAATTAGTATGTTCCAATCGTCATTTGTCTCTGCGCCTTGGAAGCAGAGAAGAGGTTTGGTGGAAGTGTAGGGCCGATATGGGAGCTATTGCTCATAGAACAGCCCCGGGTGTGTGGTGCAGTATGGTACACGCAACTTTTGTCTCCAACACTTCATTTCAAAGGCATCGATCCGCCGTCTCTATTTTTCATTTAAAGTCTACAATTCCACACCGTAAAGGAATATTTTTTTTATTTCTTTTCATTTATTCTTAAAATAGGTAATATAATTAAATTTATATTTCCTAATATATACATTGTAAAATATCATTTATAGATATGTAAAATATCAAATATATTTCTAATCAAAAGTACGTATCACAAAAACTCTTAGTTTTTTCGTAAAATTTTCATATTTTTTTCATCTCTAATATCCTCTGGCAGACTCACATACAACTTCATCCCACTGTACGTCACAGAAGTTTGAGATCTTTTTTCTTTCTGAA
The DNA here is from genome assembly GCA_016648135.1 of Agrypnia vestita. Lineage (NCBI taxonomy): Eukaryota > Metazoa > Arthropoda > Insecta > Trichoptera > Phryganeidae > Agrypnia > Agrypnia vestita. The sequence continues at coordinate 3,036 of JADDOH010012168.1, forward strand.
TGGCATTCTTATTGCATCTTTTTTTCTTGTACAATGGTCATGTTGATGTTGGTTTTCTCTTATTTTTATTACTAATTCCAATGCATTGTTGTGTCCACATTGAGTGTACTAGACACCTAACATTTCTGACTTAAATTGCTTTGGATATATCGCGATCTTTCTATAACTCTCCAAGTCTGGACACACATACCTACCAAGCACATCACGGTGACCGAATGTAAGAAAAGCGAATAGAGGGTATTGATTGTCGTTCTAGCGCTGACAATAAAAACTTCATACATAAATCATTCTGAATTCTGTGCTGAAATTTCATAAGCAAATTCTTTTTCCTTATTTATCATTTCTCATCGCAGCCTTGCTGTGTGGGCGGGCGAAGGCTGCACGGGGACTAAAAGGGTGGCCAGGGCAGGAGGGAGCATATGTCCCTCCCCTGTCGTGGAGACGCTCCATTGTTGGGTAGTTATTAATCATATCTCATCCAATCATCCCATGGAATATTCAACAAATTTGAAAACGTTGAAAACAATCTATGTCGTCACGAGACGTAGAAACGGGAAGCACTACACACAATCAAGAATTAAGAGAGATAAAAAGCGATAAGCGGCGATTGAGTGTGACCAGCGAAATAAATTACTTTATTATTACACCTTTTGGACGTCCAAAAGTGTTTCCATAAGAAAAGTCTAGATGTTCACTTGTAAAAATTAACATTATTCTACATAAAAATCTTTAAAAAATATCTGGATACTTTTGGAAGAATAATTGAGGGGTATAAAAGCAAAGGCAGCAATACCCTACCGAGGTGTTTCTAAATAAATACAAAAATCCTGTTACTACACAAGGTAATTCATGAAATCTAAATCTTATTGGAATAAGTTTTTCAAAACAATTGCCACGTCAGTATTACTTTTATATACGTATTTAAATAAATTAAATATGGATGTAGTTGTGTTTGCTGCCAAATATTGCTTGCTGCTTTTGCTGTCTACATAATCGGCTATTACTGTCTTTGCTTTGATATTTCAGTCGAAAATCGATATCAAATCTCACTTTAGTACGGAGCGGCCATTTTGTCATGGGGGCCATTTGCTTTTGATTTTAATAGGGATGGAAACACGATTTTGGAAGAAATGAACTACATATCTTATAAAATCTTGAATTCGGTATATTTTCAGTAAATTAGTTATCCTCGATGTCTACACCCCTAACTTTTTTTTGATATTGCTGCTTTTGCTTTTATACGCCTCGATTATGGATATTATGAGTTTTTACTTACATTCATTAATATTGACTAACTAACGAGTACACAAATTCAGAACTGGCTTGAGCAAAAAAAATGGAGGAGTGTGTACTCATGTACGCGCGGTAGAAGTTATAGGTACTTCTTTGGCATGATTGTGATAATTGATATTTACATATCAATTAATTAATAATTGATATGTAAATATCAATCATTCATTAAATACTAATCGCACTACATTCAAACACAAAATATACAATACACATAAATGTACATGTAAAATATAATTAATTGCAAAAATACATGTTACTAGAGCGTGCCGAAGACACTTGTAATTGGGATAATGGGCATAGTCTTCACTATAATGTTTATTATCAGAGTATCATGTACCTATTATCCTATTAGTGTCTAATAAAAAAAAAAAAAAAATTAAAAAAAAAATCATCTAATCAATTAAAATAAGTAAAAAATGAATATTAATAGAACAATACGATGTTTAGATAGATGAAAAATATAATTGATAACACTATAGTGTAGTTAAATTATTAATATTTGTTTTTGAAAAGGTACGAATGTAACTATCGGTTTGTGATAGCTAAAATAAAACATAAATGACGTCGTGAGATGTCAATTCGAAGACATTTATTGCCGACATAATGATGCGATGAATCAAAAAACTTGTGTATTTTCAAAGAAGTCCAAGTGCCCATTTTAATTTCATATTTATCGATTTTTGGCCTAGAATGGCTCCGTATTCAAAAGTTTCGAAACAGCACAACATTGGAAGCCGCATTGAATGTCGAATGAATTAATCTATTTTTTGTTTTGAAAAGGAATATCTGATAAATAGGTCATTTTTGCAAAAAAATCGACAATAAAATGAAAGCCTAAAAACATGCCTAAAATTTTAATTCAATAATAAAACAGTTCTAAATTTCAATTCAATAATCATTGATTCCATCGTTCGTCAGCTTTTGAATTTAGCATCTTTGTGATTGATAGGTACTCGATTCAAGATGGTTAACAATAAATTATTTGTATTACTGGAATATTAATTTTAAGTGAATAAATTTAAACAGAATGTTAGTAGAATGTTAGTAAACTTAGTAAAAACCACTACCAGATTTACGGTCTACCGGTTTCAAGACGTACCCGTCTCTTCGTCAGGACCAACACTACTATATTCACAACACTATATACCCCAACTATCCAACCATAGTATTGTTAAACTATCACCAATATTGATCACATGCGTGTTAATCTTGTCAGAGACAAGCATGCATTGATTACAGCCTACTGAATAATTCAGGAATCTAACGAGAGAGAGTGAGAGGGGGCGGGGTCTAAAGTGGGCGGGGGTCACATCTTTTGTGAACGTTAAATTAAACAAAGGGCTATATGGAAAATTAATTTGGTTATTAATGAGAGGTACTCTATTATTCACCGCCTCAAAACAAAATTTAAACAGTTTAATGGATGCGCGTGCATTTCGTTTATTTATTTCAAAAAAATCCTTGTTTACAAATAAAGGTACTTAATACTAGTTTAACAATAAAATATAAGATAAATTACACATTTTTTTGTTAAATTTGTGGATTATGCCACTCTACTAGGCTACGCCTGTCCCAGAGTGGCGTTATAGAACACAATTATAATATTTTTTTGAATTCGTCAGTGATATTTATTTTCATAAGGTAGTAATTATATATCTACAACGTATCAAGTGTAATGTTAGTGAAAGTTGAGTGAGTCATAAGTCCAAGTGTAAATATGTGTAGAATAATTGTTTAATGTAAAAAGGGTTACAGTTTTGTTTAAGATTATTATTTATTCTCCTTAATTTATTTATTTATATATATATATAGGTATATATTTTTATTTGTAGACATTATTATGCAATTACAGTAAGTAAATTTTCAGTTGCTGTTCTACCTTTGGAGGTAAGCCAGTTGTTTGCTAAAGCTTTTATTTTACTAATTGAGTATAATCTGATTTCCGGGAAGTCTGTTTTAAATATGTTAAATATTTTAGGCCCTATGTATGAGTAATTTTTCTGTCCATATGTTGTCTTAGTTTTTGGTATTTCGTCAAGGTTTCGTAATGCTTGTCTAGTATTGTGTGAATAGTGGTCACGCATTCCCGCTACAATGCGCACACTACGCGTGCGCAACTTTCCTTACGATAAAAATTTTACCGTCTATTGAGGGTAAAATTTTCATCGCCAAAATAAGAACTTTAAAAATCCGTTATATAAGTAAGCGCGTGGGTTGCGACTATCGCGCTTATCCCCCCCGACAGGAACAGGATATTTTGTTTTCCGAATTGCAGCTGCAAAAACGCAGTTGGCCGGGAGCCAGCCCAGCCAGGGTCGGAGGTCGCTGGACCGCAGCTGGGAGCTGCACTTGCAACAAAGAGGGACTCCACCAGGCTCCGAGGCGAGCGTTTTATAATTAAATGCTGTGGTCAACTGGTTCCAATCTAGGCTGAAGTCGAGGATATTTTTCACGTTCATAGCGTTAACTCTGTGGTCGGGCAATGAAGTTAATAAAACTTTCAGAATACTTTAGAGTTTGTTCAAATCTTTCAGAACGGTAGTAGTGGATTTCTTGTCACAGAGACATCATTAATCAATTAATGTATATTATGGATGTCTCACAGAGACGAAACTGTATTTTATTATTATTATTATTGGAAAGTAGGTATATAAGTCATTATGGTGTATATCGGACTTACGACCGACTAATAATAATAATAAAATACAGTTTCGTCTCTTATTATGTGTAATTTAGATTTAAGCTGTTTGTTTATTAGTGTTATGTGTATAAGGGAATTTATTATTATATGTAGTTTAGTTTGTGAACAATTTTAGCCTACTATTATGTGTACTTTAGATGTAAGCCAAGTATTGTGAGAAATGCAAACGAGAGATGAGTGCTTGATGTGAGTGTTAGGTAATAATTGTGGGAACTATGCCTATAGGTAGCGACAAGGCTAGCCACCTGTCATGCCGCAGTCCCCACGGTGGCGCAAAGAGAAGGATAGAATGCCGGATTGGTGTGTGGAATATTAGAGGAGGAATGGAAAGGAAGATGAATGAAATGTGTGAGAGCATGAAGAGTAAATGTTTAGAGCGAAGCAAAAGTGGTGTGCCAGGATAGAAGAGTGTGGCGTTCAATCCTCTCTGCCTACCCCTGCAGGGAAACGGCGTGATGGTTAGTTAGTTAGTTAGTCAGTTTCGTCTCTGTGAGACATCCATAATATACATTAATTGAAAAAAAACTTTATTTAACCTTCGGTATCACTGTTTGAAATCAATAAAAACTCAAGATTAGTAATTAGCTTTTAAGATACGGTCGACCTATTAAATCATTCTGATGTAAACAAACTTTATTATAGTGACAGCGCATTACTTTAATATTAGAATAAAATGACAAAAAAAGCAATAATTTCTCGGTATTTTCATACCATCTTTTAGAGATAGATCACACATAAATAACGGCATTGAAATTTTGCGTATACGTAATAGAAGCCATAGGTTGTACAATTAAGATATGTTAGAAATCAAAAAAATATCCTTAATACTAAATCTAATATAATTATTAATAGAAAATTTAATTCAGGAATAGGTATATTATGTGCGGAGTATAAAAGCAATGTCCAAAAAATATTTTGAATGCAATTACCGATGACTACTAATTCCGAATATAATTCTAGATATATATTGTTGAGATGGTATGGGCACATGGGACGGAAACCACCAGACCACACGGTGAAGCAGGCAATGTCTATGGAGCTCCATCGACCGTCATCCAGAGGAAGACCAAAGAACTCCTGGATGACTCAATGTTCCAAAATATTACGGAGAAACGGCCTGGATGAAAGCGACGCCCAGAACCGAAGAAGATACAGCCTGAGAACCAAAAGAGCCGACCCCAACAGCCTACCTAGGCAATGAGTTAGGACAGTGCAAGGAAGAAGAAGAGGTCCTTTACTCAATGTATTGCATAAGTTTCAAAATTTTACCGTAAAATCGGTGCTGGTAGTGGCGCAAAAATTAGATTTTTTCAGTCACTAAAACGGCCATATATATATTTTTTCTGGTGTACCACACTTATCTGCACGACATAAAGATGTGCACACTTTATCTTTTTTAGGATGGATGGATATTAAGAACGATATTATATATGTGTTCATGTATATGACGTTTTATAAAATAATTCTCAATGATAACAAAATTTAAAAAAATATATTAATGAAAAAAAATAAATGAACGAAATAAAAAATGAAATGCAGACAGAAAAAAATTATAGAAATTTCAAAACTAAATTCAAAAATCTTCTAAAAAAATCAATCAAAATAACGCAATGAAAAATAATCTTTCCAAAAACAATCAATATGTACATACTTTTAAATGTTATTACAATACCTTCTTAACTTATATAACTTAATCTAACCTTTCCTTGTCTATATCTTACTTACCTTATCTAATGTCTTACATTATATCTTTTTTCACTATTCGAATACAATGCTACTAATTATATATGACATTATTATGCTATTATAATGCTACTAATTATATATGACATTATTAACAATATATATATGACAATGCCCCCCACTTTTGAACCCGAGAATTAAATTCTCTATTAAAAGTGGGTAAGCGTTAATGTCCTCATTCTGTTTTTCAAATATATGATACTAGCTGTGCACGCGCGGCTTCGCACGCGTAAATTTTTAGTACAATATTTGGATCGTCATAGCACTTTCGCGAACCTTCTAGAACATCCTCCTTCGAATTTATCGAATGTACAGGAGCCTTCTAGACACACCGACACATTCCGCCATTCAGTTTAGAACCTTATAGAACTTTCGGGAATTTTCTAGAACCTTCTCCTTCCAGAACTTTCTAGAGCAGGTTTTTCCGATAACTTCTAGACTGACCGACACAGTCAGCGCGCCTATTTTGAAACAAATCTGAAGCATTTGCGGCCTTCCCATAACACAACATTGCGCTAGAAAGCACATTTTCGTCACCCACTCCCACCCACGCACAGCCACCCCCACCAAACTCGCATATTTTCGATGCGACACCAAAGGCTATCCACCACCATAACCACCAGTGGATGGTTGTGGCTGGTTGAGGAGAAAACTTGGCGGATAGGGAAACACGGGTTTCTTTATATATATATATACATATTGACTATGTAATTTGAACCATTATGTACAATTCAATTAAATAAAAAAATTTAAAAGAGATATGTGTATAAATATCATCGCCGAGGCGTGTTTTTATAGCAGAAGGATGGATATTAAATTCACATCTCTTATTGCAGGAAACAGCGTCCCGAGAATTTCCACACGAGAGCGAGTTCAGAGCGTTCGTAAAATAGGGATGTTTATTGTTTATTTCCCGTACTTTCAACCTACATTATTTCAAGTTCGTTCAGAGTAGGCGCCGTGTTCAGTGTTCAGTGGCTCTAAAGTCAGCTTTGTATGTATCGTGAAGGAAGTATTGCGCAGTCACGAACTAAATTTTAATTTAGAGTGATATTATGAACGCGCTCAGCGGGCACGGAGCGCACGCGGTTCCAACGCCATCGGGAGTGAGACCTCTCCCAACCTCCAGTGTTTGACTTATGCAATGGGTGCATATCTGCCGGTCCTGACTTCCTTTGGGGTTATCATGTAATTATTTATCCCAGCCATTACCACCGCATTGCAATGCGTTCACTCTTTCTAATCTTGTTCTTCATCGTATTCTTTACTTGTTCTGCTGTATTATTTTAACTATTTGCTAGATTATTTATATTTATATTTTCTGCTTGTTTTTCTTTTGTTGCTTTATATTTTGTTTACTTCCAATAACATCTTACTCTTACTTATATTTTCTTATCTATTGTATCTTTGTTTGTATCTGAATGCCTTTATTAAATAATTATTTTTGTACTATTTTTTGTGAACAGGTTTAGCGTTTGGCGGTCGCGCCGCCTCGCAACACGGTCTTGCCTGGTAGTTGAAAAAAAAAAGTCAACCTGGAGACGAATGAGTAGGACCGATGCGGGAAATTTTTCCAATAGAACTGTCCTGGGTAAGTGGTGAGTATCATTCACAGTTCCATCGTATATTAATTATATTACTTTTATTTAAAAATTCTGAATGTTATATATTATGTTAATGTAAAGTTATTTCGTATGTCTCCCGGTTCTCTTACATTTTGCAATAAATATTTTGAAAAGTTTGCATGCTAAAATACGATTTTCAAACGCGCGGTCGTGTTTTAATTATTCAGCCATCTAAAATATACAGTAAAATAATTTATTTACACAATTTTAGTGTAATTTTTATTTAAAATGTGTATACCGCAATTCCATTTCAACATATTGGAAAACGGTAACAAGTTTTAGTTATTACACATTCGAAGAAATCTGCTGCATAATGAAGAATAATTTTCTGTTGATTCAATTCTGCGAAGGGTAGTTCTCTCGCTCAATTACTTACATATGTCTTCTCTTAACGTATGAAATATAATTCTTAACCCCTAAGTGTCCAAGGTTCAACATGTGTCCTGGCAGATCCTAAAAAGTGCACGTATATTCTTTATTGTAATACTCTTGTTTCGGGATGAGGAAGCTCCAAGTAAAGACTTTGTTCTCGTAAGTATTTATTCGGTAACAATAACGGGTTAGACAATCGTTTATACAGTAAGATGCGGTCTGGATAACAATGGTAGTAGAAGAGAGCGACTCGACATTCACGCGCCTTTTTATACATTCTCTCTCTCTGTCATGCAGTCTCTTTCAGGCGTTGCGACATACGTTCCTCAGATCTATTACATTTATGACCCTTCATTTTCCCTTAATATGATATGGAGTGACCAAACCATGCATATCGTGGGGAGGGGGTGTGATGATCACAAAGAGAGGTGAGACCAGTGTATGCCTAAAACGTTATACAGTTCAAATGTTGCATCGTCACTCTTTAGGACTCTACTCAAAATATAGAATTCTCCACCACACCCTGTACCACTGACACAAATATGTATCTTAATATAATAAGCCAACCGTTCCAAATTTTGCTTAATTACTCTTTAGAAATGTGGTAAATCTATGTATGATAGAGTAAAGAATGAAGATATTAGGAATGAATGTAAAGCTGATCGTAGCATAATACAGAGAATAAAAATAGGGTCGCTCACGTGGTTTGGGCATGTTGAGCGAATGAATGAGGAAAGAATGGTAAGAAAAATATATGATGCAAGTGTCGACGGCGCCAGAAAGAGAGGGCGACCACGGAAGACGTGGCATGACCAGATTAACCAGATACTGGAAGATGGTCCTGTTAGAACAACCGTCGAGCTTGCATGCGAAGATGTATGAATGTAGACGAAGCGAAAGTTGTATTTCAGGACGGAAGAGTATGACGCTCTATCCTTTCTGCCTACCCCCTCGGGGAAACGGCGTGATGGTAAGTAAGTAAGTAAATACTCTTTAGAAATGGACGGTGAGCAGTAGCGCGGGAAATATATTATCCACACAGACTGCCAATTAAGTCCAAGTTAAAACTGCGATCAGCGAGTGACATAAAACGAAGCGATTTTATTTCAAGTGATATTTTTCAGGCGCAAACATTCTAGTGAGTTCTGACATATAAGAGTGTTTTTCACTATTTCCAAATGAAGTTTATCATTAACATTAATTTAAGTGTTAGATTCTAATCGCATAGCGGCGAACATACTTTTCATTATTAATTTTGTTCTATTGTACTCTAGGATCCTGAGGAAGAAGTCACTCCACACGACTCTCCTAATTACTTTAGATGCCCGCCACTTGGAGCTAATTTTGCATATTTTTTTATTATTGGGGGCTTGCGCAAAATAAAAGCACCCATTTTATCTAGAACCTCATCGAAATTATAAGTAAATCTACGGTTAAATAATGCTTTAATACTTTGGTTAATAATACTTTGTTCTTTTATTGTTTTATTACTTAATATTGTTGATATTTATTATTATGTAATTATTGCTTTTCATACATTGTTTCTCACTTTTTTGGTTCATTGCTCCTTTTTCTCTCATACTGTTGGTTAGGTTAAGATTTGAAATCATATTGGTATATGAGTCATTCTTAATTGGGCTCCAGTTGAATATCTCAAGATTACGTTGTTTTGTTAATTATTTATTTATTTACTTAATTAATACACGGTACAACGTACCATTAAAGAAACAATATATATAAACATGTTTAGATTGATAGGTAATAATAAAAAAAGGAGATAAGGTATAATTCTATCAAAAACAATTAATAAAGTGATATATAAAGAAAAAAAAAACATTAAGTGAATAACATAAAGTATAACAAAATTACGTCAAATGAAATAATAGTTATCAAATCAAATATGAAGGTCAACAATCAATAAAACTACAACAAATTAAAATAATTATGTCTGAAATTCAAGAAGCAACAAAATTACAACAAAATGAAATAATTGTAAACAAATCAAATCTGAAACTCAGGAAGCAATAAAAATGAAAGTAAAATAAAATGAAATGTAAAATTATTGTAATTATTGTATTGTTATTGTATTGTATTCTATAAAATTATTGTAACTGAGAGCTTGTGAATACACTGTATAAATAAATAAATAAATAAATACCCGGACTAGCCTGGGTATTACTTAACCGCATTTAAGCTTAGTATTAGATAAATTCATATCTTAAAATACTACTGATGCGTTCGACGTAAAAAAATACCGAAATAAAAGTGATATATCGATATTTTATCATATTTCAAACGTACGAAGCTTTATGATTTTCTTCTCCGATGTGTGGAGCGTTTTCGATAAGCAAATATTCTAATCGCTTCGGGAATAATAGCCGCTAATTTGATTCCGGGAATCTAATCATATTTCGGGAGGAGCTATTCTAATAATATTCGGAAAAATTTATCTCCGATCTAATCGGCTGCCATCTGCGGCTCGAGGAATCTGGAATAGAGATGGAAGGGGAGTATAATGAAAGATATGTTTTAAAAACGACGCAAGAATAAAATAAAATAATTCTCAATAAAATATTGTCACGGGTTCGTGACGGTGGAGGACAAATCAATTAAGGTTTTTATCAAAGTCACTGAACACAATTTTAATTGTGGCACAATCTAATACAAATAGGTTAGCTGAAGCAAATCGCGTCCATAAAACTAATTTCGGTGATCGTGCTTTCGCGGTGGCTGGACCAAAGTTATGGAACTAACTACCTAATAAACTGAAACAAACGGACAGCTTACCACAGTTCAAAAAACAACTTAAGACGCATTTATTTAGACAATCCTATAAAAACCTATAGAATCTGACCACAACAACGATAGCTAATGTTTTCCACTCCTATTGTGCACTCCGCGAAAACACCTAATTCTTTCAGGCACGCCCAACTATTATAGTACTCAATTTTAATTCCGTTTCTTGTATGCCACCTAGTGAATAAGTAATAGTAAATAAGTTTTTTCTTTTCTAGCAGTAAGTTGTTTTGTAAGATAATAATTTTTCTGTGTAAAGCGCCCTTGAGGTGAGTATTCGCGAAAACGGCGCTATATAAGTTATCCAATTATTATTATTATTACAATCGCACTAATCGTCACTAATCACTCGTTTACTCTCGTCTTTCCAGAGTATTCGCACGTCTGTTGAATGCTTTATTCTCTATTGAATGCTCGTTAGGTACTCTCTTAATTTAATTACGCTGGTCGCACTCTGGTTCCGATTTTTCGGTATCATCTCGCTTGTCTAAACCGGCAAGTAACATAGGCGACATTCCCTCTTCCCCCTTTACTCCTTTTGTAGGAAAGGTGGAGCACCAGAGAGGAAGAGGCCGATGTCCAACCGGATAAATTAAAGCTATCACCAACACTGCAATTGCAATTGCATTTGAAGATTCATAGTGTTTAAGTCGATAATTATCAGTGGGACAGTTTCATTGTGGGCGAGTCTCCAGTCTAATGTTTCATCTGTACACACTCAGATTTACTACACAGCTTCCGACAGTGAAAATCTGGCTATTTATTTATGGTTTAAATTTGCTTTCCCGTACTCAACACCTGCTCCTGCAGATGAAGCCTCCTCGAGGCTTTCATGCCACTTATTTTCCGCTTGTTGTTGGCTAACATGACCTAACGTCACTCAGCCTAACAAGTTCACAGGTGTGACAGCGGGGATATTTTATTTTAAAGTTTTATTTGTTCTTGTTCTACGGTAGACTTTTCAATTTCATTTTTTAACAAACCAGTGTAAAGCGAGAATTATAATATTAATTAAATACCAGATTGAATTTTATTAAAGTAAAAGTAATGCTAATACAGAGTTGATAGATACAGAGTGAGATAAAATTTGATTACATTTATGACGACTCAATTTTAAGGTGTTTAGGTGTTAAGGTCGTGTAGGGGTTACCCTATACACAGCCATGAGCCTAAACAGACCATCAACACGTGAATAGTATAGCCGCGGTCCATCCAGCAATACTAGGATGGCGAGGACGGCGCCCCAGACACGCGCCTGACACGAGCGCCGGGCAAAGGTGACACCAGCGGGTGTGACTCATGCTATATGCACACGCGCGCCAAGTGGTACATCTTCGGACAAACAGAAATCCTTGGTTCAGAAATAATATAAAAAGCGGCTCATCTCCTATGTGGGCATGTCAGTCTGTCACATACCTCCGGCGGGGGCCGGAGGCTACAGCCCTTAGAGTATCTATCATTGTCTTTATAATCATACTCCTGTATATTTTGTACTTGTTTTATCGAGATAATAAATTACCAAATATTCTACGACTTTGGAGCTTTCCGTCGTATGACGGTGGTGACCTGAAAAAGCAATTGTTCCTAACCATCTCCAAACCCCCAAAGTTGTAATGAGGACAAATAAAGTGAGGTTAACACAAAAAAATGAAACAAATTCCCTTATTATGTTAATTGCTCATTGTTCACTTCACGTTTATTTAGAATCCTTTGTATATCACAAATTTGAAATTAACTCATATCTGCAATAACATTGTGATACTTAAATTAGCTTTCTCAATAATTTTATAAGACAAGCGAATTCGATTTACTGTTTAAACTACATGATTTCAACGACGCTCTCGTGGTCACGTAGCCGCTACTTTATGGACATGAAGCCTTAATAGCTAATGGTCAGAAGCTTCGTGTCTCTATATTATTTTACGGTATGGAATGGAAGCAAGGACGCTTACCGAAGTATTGATAAGACGACTTGAAGCATTCGAGATGTCGATCTACAGAAGAATACTTTAAACAAGCTGGATGGGCAGAGTTACGAAGATGTTATGTTTCGGATGAATAAAGAAAAACAAGTTATTAAAACAATAAAAATCCGAAAACTTCAATATCTAGGACAAGTGATGGGACATCCAGAGAAGTACGAGATCTTGAACCTCATAAAGCAGGCAATGATTGCCAGAAGTCGGGGGCTCTGAAGGAAAACATCATGGTTGAAAAACCCAAAACAGTGGTGTGGCTCCGTAGATCTATGGCCACAGTAAATATAGTTCTTATAGCCAACGTCCGTTGAATGGATAGGACACAAGGAGAAGAAGTAGAAGAACCACGTCTGTAACTAGTTACCACGTCTTAGTACGATAATTAACTTCAAACTAAATCCAGTGTAATAAACGTCAGAAATTGTGAGAAAATTTTAACATTTCATTTCATATTAATTATGACCAGCGTTTCAGTCCCAAGAAATCCCGATTCGTAGATCTGAGTCCAATATAATGTGGGGAATGTACACAATCCGTCGCTTGCACGTACAATAGAAACTCCCTAGCTCCCAAATTACAGATTTACAGTAAATTGTTCCGAGTTTACGACAAAGCTATTCTACTTTAAAAATAGCCGTCGCAACTGGCTTCAAATAATTCATTGTTGTTTCTTCCAGTAAATTTAATATAGAAATAAACTCGTGCACGTAGTACCTAATTGGGTTCCTGATATCGGCTTCTCTCGGAAGTCCGTGACGAGACAGGAATCCGTTACCGCAGACGATTAATGAGAAAGATAGCATTTCTGTAGAGGAAATTTCAAAGAAAAATATTATTTTCCGTCCAAAATCACTAGTCACGATATTTTATTTCGATATTGATGAATTGTAAACGTGCTCGCAGACATTGTAACCTTATTTATTGGTTGTAACCTCAGATAGGTTTCATAAATTAGTATTGAGTGGCATTATTATAACAGTAGCATTATCCTGTCATTGCATTCTATTTCCAACTCCCTTCATCTCTTATTGCTTATTACCGTTTTACGATCTTCTTTTGTTGGCTTACGTTATTTTATATCTCGCCTTATAAGGCAAATGTTTATAAACAGTTATAATAGAATAGTGAAATAGCTAATGATTTAAAATTAAGTACTGTAGGACCATAATCGTGGATAGTTTTTAAAAATAATAATAAGTTTTTTCCGGCGTAACCAAGTATGAATGTGCATGACCCCTAGTCCGCCAAATAAATATTTCAAATAATGATTTGTATATTTTGGAAACTATTATTTATAGTAATTAAATCTATCCGATAAACACCAATCCGTATAAAGGTAATTTATGGTATAAATTAGGAAAAAAAAATTCAGCTGTAAATATATCGATAATAGTGTACCACAGGGTTCGATTTTGGGACCAAATCACTATATTCTCCATTGTCCAAACAATTTTCATTTTGCAGATAACACTGCTTTATCTGTGTCCCATGTTAATTTAAAAGAAGCTACTTGTTGCTTTCAAAAAGCTTTCAATAAACTTTTAAATTGGTGTAATTATAATGCAAAAAAACAATGTCCTCATCTTAAAAATAGAGAGTTTGCTCTAATGATATATTTTCTATATCTCCAGGTTAACATGCTACACAGTACAGATGCATAGTGTTATGAATTTGCTATCGTTATTGCTAACATCAGGGATATTTCTGACATCAGATCTTATTGTCTGAATGTCCAGTTCAACGTTTGTGGTCTTCTGAAGTGACTCCTAGGAGTGTGTTGGAATGGACAGATAGGATGTTTTAGTTATATTCTGCCTAAACGACCTCAAGTGACTTGGAAGTTTATGATAATCACTTATCCATCATAGTTATCACTCGGCCATCCATCCCTTAACATCGCCGCTTTAGTCTAGCCTACTGGGCAGGTTAATCGGATAGAAAAACAGTCCTCTTAAATTTGGGATCTTATCTTAACAAAATTTTTGGTCAAAGAAATCATATTTATTTTGTAACTAAGCTTCCCCCAGTCTTGAAAAATATTGAAAAGGTTAAAGTATAGTTAAATGAATGCAGAAGATAAAAGGATGGTTAAATGGTTGATGCAGACAAATTACAAAGTGTACTAAAAACGACATAGGAATTTAAAAGAGAAAATAAATAGGAAAAAGCTAGTCCGTCTCAACACAGGAACCCATATTGAGGAGGACTAAGAACCAAAACACCACCAACAACACCTTATTGTACTTACATTATATTATGTAGGATACTTGTATCTAAATAGAAGCTAAAAAACTCTTTAAAATACTAATTCTTCTTCTTCAACTTTGTTTACACTCAAGATTCTGCTTGTGCATGAGTTTCCTCTTATGATGCTGAACTCCAGCTATCTCTCCTTATCTTCGGGGGTCTCCCTGGTGGGCGCGGTCCATCTGATACGCCGTGCAGAGCTGTGTATGGTAATCTTATTGTATTCTTTCTCTGTACGTGTCTCCTCTGACCACATCTTGAACCTCTTCAAACTCTCGCTCCATCTGACCACGTCTTTAAAATACTGTTCATGTTAAAAGAAAAGTGAAAGATCCTTCACAGTGACAAATGCTGGACAGATTGAGAACATGAAAATAATCACTTGGAGCGTGTGTGATCCACGAACACTCCGTTTTCCCATTGATGCCAGCTATGTAGAATAAATTTGCTTTGAATCTCGTGTGCATCCAACAAAATTGCATATTTTTGTTTCAACAAGCCACACCGTGGAATGAACATTTGTTTGTGTACATTACACCACAAACGTATACAATGGGTTCTGTTTGACCGACGAATTTTTCTTGCTAATACGTATATTTTTCCACACACAAAATAAACAGTGAAGCGTTAGGTAAATTTCAATTCATAAAAACAAATGGAGGCGCGTTTCTTTTGTGGCTAACGCGAATAATTGTCCGCTGACCGTAAAAAAGCTTCCAGCCCGCCGAAGCTGTTCATAAAAATAATGTATTATACGAACGTGTATGGCTATACACTATACATGCTCGCCTGCGTAATTTTAACGTATTTTTCCACATGTACGCAGGACTGGCAAAGGATATTTTAAAAGGTGAACATTGTAGGGACTGTTATTACTTTATAATCCACGGTAGAGAAGTGGAAGTAGAGATTAGGTCTACCGAAATAAAAAATCATACCTGTACTCATACTATGCTGTAAGCTTTTAAACGTAGAACTACATCTGGTTCTATTTGGCTGTAGTAGTCGTATTGTAGATCACTCATTTGCATTTATTCAATTCGTCAGTGTCGACGCGACAACTTATTTATTCAGTTGCAGGTAGTTCCATCCATATCCTCGCACTGTTCAATGTCAGTTGCTTCATTAGTCGATGGGTGCGATGGTGAAGTCGAGCCTAGTCGAAACCGTCTGACGTCTGACTCATAGATTTTTACGGAAACGGATCGTTTGATTGGTGGAAAATGCAAAAATCTATGCTTTAAATGAACTTTTACTTTAATCCGATTTGAAACAACCGGTCCTTAGGCTACCATTGTTGTTCGGACGACACATGTGACCTTGTTTTTATGCATTTTGACTACTTTAATATGAATTAATTATGAGGTATCCCCAAAATGGTCACTTTTTACGTTCATAAATGTTGTGTTACAACTCGAATTATTTAAACAACAAATAAATTTCATTCATAATCTTGGATAGCGTTATTTTTAACCTAAAAAACAAGTTACTTGTAGCATTGGTAACACAAGTAACATTGACATTATCGCGACGCCGCTCCGACATCGCTTAAGTTGGTCATTTTCGCCGTACTATCCCTTGTCTTTTATCCATCCATTCAATAAGTTCCATTTTGTGGACATGCCGGTCCTGGATACAAACCTACTGTTAATAAAATATGGTTCAAATTCTACGCTACTCTCGAAAAATGCCGATTTATGGATAATAAAAACATGTTGCTCGACGTCTCGTGGTTTGTAAATGAGGTCAGAGTTTATAGTGGTTGCAAGTTAAAGTGGAACTGACACATGTCGTATTATTATAAGACGTTATATACCGCGGCTTTCTCATCAGATAACCTTTCAAATAGATTATCTGCATCAAATGCTTATACTCTTAAGAAAATTAAGTACCTACAACAGAATAAACTATTTTGGTATGTTTTGATTAATCCTACAGGATTAAGAAGCTTGAAATGGTTTACATTTAAATCTGCTAAAAGTGTTCTTGATTTTACAGTTTTTTATATTTATTTTCAATTTTTATATTAATAAGTTAATAATTAAGTTGTAGGTATCAAAATTTGGTATTTTATTATTAACTAGATATTTTTTTAACGTGTTGTTATCTACGAGTACCTACTAGTTGTTAATAGCTGATTGAGTAGTTAGCTGACTCTTTCACAACATAAGGTTTCTCTTTCATCAACGTATTGTCTTGAAGAACCGAGTTCCCTATTTTTTAAAAAATAAAAATATTACATATTTGTAGCATTTGTGGATGCAAAACAGCCAATATCCATATGAGCTTTATATGAATAGTGGCGGTTTTGCATCTAT
Organism: Agrypnia vestita; assembly: GCA_016648135.1. Classification (NCBI taxonomy): domain Eukaryota; kingdom Metazoa; phylum Arthropoda; class Insecta; order Trichoptera; family Phryganeidae; genus Agrypnia; species Agrypnia vestita. The sequence continues at coordinate 20,110 of JADDOH010012168.1, forward strand.
ACGCCACATTTATTCATTGACTTTTTCAATTGTTTTATATTTACTAATAAAGTAAGTAATACAAATAATAGTTTTTATTTAAATCAATAAGTTAAAAATATTCCTTTTCATACACACTCTCCGCTACAATCATACCCAACCGTAGTTTAATATCTGGTTCGCAGATATTTTCTTCAGTATTTGTATATTCAATATGGTTGAAATCATTAATAGTTATGAGGTCTGGAAGGATATCCTTCGGGAAAAGCAGGTAGAGACATAAAATATTAAAATGAAAATGTAAAACTGAAACAAAATTGTCAATAATGTTTCTGAAAAATAACCCCAACCACCTGAGATCATCTGTCCTAGATAGCGGGGCAGACAGAAAATTCTCATCCCTTGGATTTTTTTTGGTTCATCGGTAAATTGTATATTTATTATGTGAGAGGTAGTCATTTAACACATTTTACGCTTTATAGATAATCCATGAAATACGCACTGTAATTTATTTATCCACCGAGATTACAAAGACTCGCGAAATGTGCCGCAATTTATGGAGGTATTTCTTCGGATTATGGACCACGTAGGTACCTCCTCCCTCTCCCCTCCCTACCCCCTCTCTCGCAGCTGTATCTCGCATTGTTTCACACTTTAAGCAAACTTAAATCCTGCTCGCAGCAGGACTTCTTCATTTTCTGCTGAAAATTCTGCCGGTGATTTTCTAGAATCGCTTTTCAACTTTTACGGCTAAAGAATTACATGCTAACAAGGTACAACATAATAAGCTCTAAAGAAACATGAACGAATTAAGATATTTTATATAATAATATAGTTGTGTAACTCAACATTTTGGGTTTTAAGGTGTTGAAGAAGCGTATATTTTATACGAACCGTGTGGATGTGTTGAAATTCGATTCTTGTCGTTTCGTCACTATAAGCGTACCAGTATAAATTGGCGTGCGAGGGAGGGCGTCCCTGTCGCGTGACAGAAGTTGCCAGGGTGTAAATTTATTACACAATACCTAATGTACAGAATGTCCGGTGACCAGCGTCGGAGTCTTTAATAGAAATTTGGTCGGGTAACACTAAAGAAACAAACCAGTAATGGCGACCGCTCTATCTGTCAACCTATCAAACGGTAATATCGGTCCATTATTTGCTTTTTCAGCTTCGCAAAACTTTAATACTTCATTGGCAATTGTTCTTGCACCATCCCGGACTGTTTTGGATGTTTTGGACATAATAATTCAGTGTATATAGGAAATCAAGATGTCACAGCTCACGCTCAAATGCGAGACTGAACTGAATGACAGGGCGAGGGGTTACCGCCGGGTGCGGGCGGGGCGGGTTTTAGTTCCAAAGTGGCCGCACGCCAATTTACGTTGGGCAAGCAATATAGTGTCCTATCGCCTCAGGGTTCAAGGACGTACTAATATTCATTGCGCGGTCGCAGATTATATGCACCGTTTAATACATGAATATGTCAAACGCCCATTATATATACATTAATTTATTAATATTGGATTTTGTCCTTCTATCTTTACAAAAAAATTTTTTAGTAACTTTTTTTCAGACTAGAGCTAGAAAATGGCTGGTGATGATGAAAGCACCTATAGCAATGATTAACTTTTATGATGATTATGACGATGGTTAACTTTGTGCTTTTATTCAAGTGGTAAGACATCTGCTCAGTGATCTAGGCTGGTAGAGAATATGAGCCTCATCCTAGGAGACCACCAATTTAAAAAAAAAAAAATATGCTGATTATCAAAAGATTTTTAATGACTAATAGACAGTCCTAGTACAACATTAATATAAAGTGTAAAAACATGTTATTAAAATTAAGAAATGACAATTTAAGAAAAATGAGCAAGGTATTAAAGCTACAGCATAAGTACAATCTTTTTTATTAAAAAAGATATGATTAAAAAAAATTAATATGTCATATCATTAGTCTACTAAGAACTTTGCTGAATCACGTTGCTTAATTTCCGAAAAAAAAAATTGCTGTATACATTGTAGATTCGATTTGAAGATTTGAAGATAGTGATAAATGATTAGGAATCCATCTCCTATCTCTCCTCAATCGTGCATGAGCAAATATTGTTTGCGCAAAAATCACCTTTGCATTAATAAATGTTGATTTACTGATTACATTGCTTCAGAGACAACTGCAACGTTCAAAATTACCGGTAAATTTATTTACCTGTTAATCGGTAAAACAAAATCAATACCGATTTATCAGAATATTTTGAGTTTGTTCAAATCTTTCAGAACAGTGCTGGATTTATGTCACAGAGACATTATTAATCAATTAATGTATATTATAGATATCTCACAGAGACGAAGCTGTATTTATTATGGGAAAGTAGGTATAGATAAAGTGATCACTTAAGCCAACCATAAAGATAGGTCATAAGTCCTATGTACACCCAAATGACTTCTATACCTACTTTCCCATAAGAAATACAGCTTCGTCTCTGTGAGATATCTATAATATACATTAACCGATTTATCATTAATTATAGAGGCATTAGAAGGTGACTATTAAGTCATTAAAGTTATAAATTGCAACAATCGAAATAAGTATTTCAATGAAATGAAATTAAATATTACAAAGATTATTTACGTACTAAGCGTAACCCGTCAATAATGATGGCCTTTTACGTGTCGGTTCTTAAAGAATAAGTATTTATTTATAAAAAAATAAAAAAGTTATGGACATTACAGGAATTTACGTACAGACAGACAGACAAAATATTTTGAATACAGTCACCGAGGATTACTGATTTAAAATGTGCTGAATTCGAAATTTTATGTATCTATCTCTTCCAAAATAATGTTCCCTATAATTCATAGGCTGTGTTTCCTATAAAATCTCGAATTCAATACATTATAAATGAGTAATCCTCGATAACGACATTAAATTATTTTTGGATATTGCTGTCTTTGCTTTTATACCCCACATGTTTGCTGATAGTATAACTGTGTATAGGACTAAATTGAAACAATTCTTTACGTCTCAACTTAATGGTAATGGATAAATAAATTTTTCTTTTTCTTCTAATCTATTATATGTACTTTATCCTCTTAATGTAATGTAATCGTTACAACTATCTGTCTTTTGTAATTTTAAACTTGTAACTGTAACCTTGTACTTGAATCTTTTTAACTGCATATCTGTCTTATGTGATTTTTTTATTTTATATTTTGATATATTTCATAAAAGCCAACGTATGGGCGTTTAATAAATATATGTAATATTGTACACAAGATATTAAATTAATGAACAACAAATTAAGTGAATAAGTTAGAAAGATACCTATTACGAAAAAATTGTTTATCGCATAAAATATTGGTTTACCACCGGGATACGAACCCTAAGCTTATCCGTATATATTATATAATTATTTTTTTATATAAACCTACACTTCGAACCTATCATCACAAAATTACAGAATTTAAAAAAAGCGTTGTGCATAATAATTACATTAAAAAAGGCCAAAAAAGTGTATTCGGTAAATATATTTGTAATTACAATTGTATTGCATTACCGGTTTATCATAAAACGGAAATGCAGTTTTGTTATTTGACGATTATAATTTTAATTTAATTAATTAAATGTTTACACGTGAATACGGAATCGTTCAGTCGAGCGATAGTGGTCAACTATCGCAAAAAATAACGCCTAACCACATAATGCTGCTTATCATCAGGTTTCACGTTGCACCGAGGGTATTGTTGTCTATGGCCGACCAAACCAATGTTACAACTCATTACTTCTGTTAACTATTTTACTACGGAGAACAACGCTGAATCGTCGTAATAACTCTCTAGTGGCGTGAGGCTTTCGTGTGCGCCAGAGTTGTATTGGGGTATATCTAGCGTTGCCAACTTTTATTAGCTCTTAAAAGACTGTGCTAAAAAAAAACTTTGGGGACGGTGGAGTAACACAGCGTTACCTGAATAAAAATCGGCATAGTTTTTAATATGTGATAAAATATACATATATACAATACAGATAAGACTTTTTAAAGGTCCCTTTATATAATTATGTAAGATAAATATACATATTTGCATTATTTTAGTAAATTATTATAAAATCTGCGTTGCTAAAATTTGCGTGCGCTTCCGCCGACGTTTCAATAGCAACTGAATACAACGACGCGGTCGCCTGCTCGCTTCAGTCGCATGTACTCCGTCTTTGTCTAGCACGTGTTACCCGACACTATCGTACTCTTTCTATATTGTATTTGCTTTCGCCGAAACCCAAGCAACCGCCATCTCTGTCCTACATGAAATGTATGGTATTGTCGTGCTCTTTCTTGCTCGATTTTACTGCGATGCACAATATACTGCTCTCTCTTACACACTGGCCGAAAATACGAGAGTAATGAATAAATATTTTTTAATTAAAAAATCCGTACATTCCTAACAGTTTAATTTAGAAATTTTGGTGTGAAAATGTCTATTCGATGATTACAAAAAATGTGACGTTTTAGTTTTCGTAAATAAGGTAGATATTTCATATTTTGTATGACAGGTAGACCTACGTTACATCACCGACACACAGGAGTTAGAAGAAATAGTCTGAAATAGAGTTTATCTGATTTCAAAGGAGGTAAATAAAGAGTACGGACTTACCAAAAAGAGTATATAATTTATTTAAAATTTTTGAAAAGGTATTTTTAGTGTTTGTATCTAAGGAATAGATATAATACATTGTCTCGTAGAGGGAGTGGCTGTGTACGAAACACTGTGAGTTGGACGGACGCCTGCGCTCGGAGCTGAGAATAATAGTGAGCCAGTGTTATACCTTTTTACCTTATAGTAATCCTTATTAGTGAGGTATTGATCACTATAGTATTGTTTGCTATTTTTTCTCACATAACAATTTTTCATTGTTTTAAAAAAAGTATTGTACGACTCCAAACGTTCTAACTCTAAGTTCACTTTTTCTTGCGACCAAATAAACGTAACCTCAAAACAATTTGTGACATTGACATCACAGATTGACATTAGTGGCTGCGTTTAGAAATGTCCGGGTGTGGCTTGGGGAGTAAGGATTCCCAACTTGGGAATACCAGTATACTAAAAGTAAATAGTCGACTTTTTTGGTTACGATAATAGGTATGCATCATATATGCGTGACTGGCACTAGTATAGTAAACGTTGTGTAAAAAATAGTATTTTAGCGTCCTCTATTAGTGTTATAGATTATATAGTACGCCTACATGATATAGAGTACAATACTCTATTTTAGAGAATGTTTGGCAACCCTAGGTATATCAGACAAACGTACCTCAAAATACATGTACATATTTCTTACCCACACGTTATGTAGAAAGATCTTTTCGGAGATAAATGCTAAAAAGCGTCAAAGGAGTTCATTAGTGGCAAACCCTTACAAGGTCAACATTAAAATCGATACTTTTTTTATATATATTTATTTATTTATTAACGCCCTATAGGGCTTTTACAACAGATAGGTAAAGTGTACATTGATATAATATATAGTTTAAACAAAAAATAATAACATGTAAATATAATAATGACAAAGTGGAAAGAAAATACTTAAAATACAGATACAAATATATAAAGATAAATATAATATAAAGTAAAAAGCAAATATATAACAAGCAGAAGCATAAGGAAAACATAATATAATAGAAATTCAAAAACAAAAAAGTAATAATATAGAGTGAAAAGCAATAGCACAAGTTTTGAAGTCATAATATAATTTTTTTTGCATACAAATACAAATCAATTATTGAAGTCCAATTCGACAAATACTAGTAATCTTTCAAAACACCTTTTCATATATGTTTGAATAATATACAGGCAAAGATGTCAAGTTGCTCGTATCTGTTTGCTAGTCTAGGAAACCTTTGCAGCGGGGATTTAAAGAAGTATTCAGTAGCTGCAGTTTCCACGGCAAAACCAGCATGACTTCTAGTTATGCGAGACGGAACACGCAAGCAGATACGTTCTAGTAGTTGAGAACAGTCGATAGTACCATTTATTAGTTTGTGTAAATCTGTCGATATCTGGGAACAGGCTTCAGAAAACAGGCATCAATGGATAATAATGATACATAGTTGCACACGATACGTCGAAACAGATACAAAGATAGGGTTATAAGGTACTTCGCATTTCTTTAAAGATACGTAGTGAAGTTTGTTGTCCAATCTAAGGTATATGGAATTAGCTTAAATATAAATTTCAACAGAGTCATTGAAACGACTATGACAGTTGTCTTAACAATTTTTGTAAATAGATATGAGGCATAGATATTAAGAAAACAACAGAGTATAAATATAGACAAAAAATGGAGGAGCTTGTACTAATGTATGCGTGGTAGAAGATATACTTCTTTGGCGTGATTGTGATAATTTATATTTACATATTGCTTAAAAATGTACATATATTAATACAATAATATGATGTCTAGGGAGATGATGAATATAACTGATAACACTTAAATGTATTTATTTTTGAAGCGGTACAAATCTAATTATTGGTTTTTGATTCTTCGAATCAATGTCCCATGGCGATGCGACGATTCTAAAAACGTTTGCATTTTCAGTCCATATCAATTCTCGGCCTAAAACCGTACCGTATTCAAAAGTTTTGAAAATATACAACTTTGACAGCAGCATTGAATGTCGAATAAATGAATGTGTTTTTTGTTTTGAAAACGAGTATCGACAATTACGTCGTTTTCGCTAAAACTTCGACAGTAATATGAAATCTTAATACACGCCTAAAATCGTAATTCAATAAACAGTTTTAATTTTCAATTCAATAAGCCAATCATTCGTCAGCTTTTAAATTCGACAATACAATATTTATATTACTGGAACACTAATTTCAACTGAATAAATTATGACAGTTTAATGGAAGCGCGCGTATTTCATGGTCTCGATGTTGCTTCCCGCTACACGCGTTCCCGCGCGTGTGTAACATCCGTTACAATAATAAAATTACCCCCAAAGCTCCAAGAGAAGATAACTTCAAAAAGGATGTGCGGAGCTAACGTTATCTGCAAGTCGCCTAGTTTTCGCCGCCATTTTTTTGGATTATTTCGAGTTAATAAAGTCCGTGTCGCTTAAGATGCTGAAATTTTTTCGTGCTGGCGTCTTTTTCGTAAATCTATGTTAGCTAATATATATCTATACATTGGGTACTTGCGTGCGAATATAAAAAAAGTTGTGCGAACTCTAATGTTGGTAGGGTTAGGTTAGGTTAGGCGCTCGGTGGTCAAATTCGATTGAAACGCGACAGGTCTCGACCAGTTGTGTGCGTCATTCGCACTTCGTTCACTGCGTACACTTACACGCCACATACGGTTACCCCACATGACTATGGTAAAATATTGAAGCAAATAATAAATGTAACGTATCTGAGTGACGTCTGTCTGATGAATGAGAGTGACAGACGGCATGGAAGAAAGAGAGAGCGAATGTTGTAAAGCGAGTGGCGCCATTTTGCGGACTCTTTCATTACGTAGCCACCGCGAAGTGAACATTACTCCTATTGTACTATAACCCAACTTTTGTCACTCGTAACCAATAATATAACTGGAAGCCGACAACTTGTTATATTGGAATACCGAGTATCAAGATACGAAAAAGAACATTACAATGAATATGTAGCAAGAGCGGAGAGGAGAGCGATCGTTTTCGGTCACCCGATAGAGTTATTTTGTCACTATGCCACCTATCGACAGAACCTCAAAATTCTATCAAATATGATACCTCCTACAAGTATTTGAAAATGTCATCAGAGATATGTGTAACAGAATGGACGCTTGGTCGAATAGAAACGATTTAAATTCTATTGTGTTCACTGCGTAGTTTGTATATTTATTGGATAAATATTTACACAATGAGTGCGTGTGATCTGATCATCTCCGCGTGCATAAAAAGCAACCATTTTTTTTAGTAAAATTCTATTTCTTTAGGCTCGTTAAAAACGAAACTTTAGGATGCAAATAAATCCGCATACGTATCATGCAATGACATATTTTCATATCACGTAGTCACAACTCATCAATCATAATCTAAGATGACTGTTCTTCGATTGATATTTAACGAAAAGCAATTCTTAGAAGTGACCACATCAAGTTGTCTCAAAATGGTGTTATGAAAATTGCACGCTTCGGGCGCTGTTATTGGTTTAATTTCTATTTGCTGATGTAGTATTTATTATATAATTGTGATAAAATTTATAATGTGTTATTATAGTGATGGAATTATGTGCCTACTGTTTCATTTTCACTTTTTTATATCAAAAGTATGTAATTCGGAACGTAATTTAACGTGTATTTTATCCGTTGATGGGGAACTGGGATTGAAATTCTAACTTGTATTGTGTACCTTGAATGCGCACCCGCATTATGTCCAAATAATTTTATATTTATTTTATTATTATACATATTTTTTTGTTGTTAAATAATGCAATTATAGAACATAAAAAAAAAAATTAAGACGAATCAATAAGAGCGTCAATTAGAACATTAATCTATTCGTTATAAATTTTTTGCATGGCTTTTAATTAATTCATCTAAATTGGAATGAACGTGCGGAGGTAGTGACATTTTTGCTGATAGTTTAACTGTGTACAGGACTAAATTGAAACAATTCTTTACGCTTCAACTAAATGGTAATGGATCAATAAATTTTTCTTTTCTTCTTCCTGTTTAAACTCATCTTTTTCGCATCTGTTTTTAATTCACTCAAATCTATTATATGCACTTTATCCTGTACTTTATCTTGTTGTACTGCGTATTTGTCTTATGTGATTTTTTATTTTATATTTTGTATTTATTGTAAAAGCCCATAAGGGCGTACAAAAAATGAATATATTATAAAGCCATGTATTCACTAGGGGACAAATCGCGAAACATTCCGCTCGGCATGTAGCATCAACATCTACGCTCATGTTTCGGGGACAATGACGCGGTCATTTGACGTGTACACACCGGGACTCGCATATCTTGTCGCGGAAATGTCACCCGATGATGTTATGATGACAGCTGCGGTATCTCATTTGGCGAAAACGGGGTTCCGCGCAATTCGAAAATGTTTTTTTGGGTCGCAATTTCAAATTAACAAGGTTTTACTGTAGTATATTGAATATTATTAAAAACAAGGTCCTTATTGCAAATAATTATTGTTTTCCACACGTCACGGAAATGTCGCCCTATGAGGTTATGATGTCAACTGCGTATCTGTTTATGTTAATGAGTTTATCGAAACGTAAGAGGAGAAAAAAGAGGAGAATGCGAAATTATTTACTGCAAAGAGAAAGAAGGACGGACATTCTATGCGATCTTCAATCGATACAGATCGATGAGTTCAAGAACAATTTCGTTTCCCCACACTGTCATCCTGACAGATACAGCGCATGCGTATTCACTTGTAAACATACCACGTGGTACTGACGCTCGCGTAATGTTGCAGTGAGCTCGCTTGGGTACCGTGCGCATGGCAACGTTGCCACGGCACGTAGAAATGCCGCGCTATGTAGTGCGCGATGTCGCGGAACAGTGCACGACGTTGCAACGTCACGTAGAATTTATACCGCGCGTGCTGTTGAGGGACAATTTGTCCCCTAGTGAATAGATTGCTTAAACGTTAACAATAAACATTGTAAACAATGATACTACAGCTACGTCTTAATGAGATAAGATTGTATTTGTAACCCATATACAAAATTGGCCTACGCGCGGTGCGTTGAAGGTTAGAATGGCTTGAATGAAGCAAATGAAAAGCCATGTTTGCAAACATGGCCGGTTATCTGTATCGGACTGGTTGATTCACGGCCCGCTATCGCCGTGTGAATCACTCCGAGTAAATACATACATTTAGGTCAGGCGGAGCTGCGGTTTGCGGGTTTCCTTTACACTTCGAGCACGAAAGAAAAATTCACAATCTTTACTAAAACTGCAGTGAATTTATCTAATTATAATGAAATGAATGTATATTATAGATGTCTCACAGATCTGCATCTTCTTTACGGGAAAGAAGTCTTTTGGGTGTACATAGGACTTACGACCTGTCGTACGGTTGGCTTAAGTGATCACTTTACACAATTGTAACGTTCGCCATTTCCACCCACGATAGAATACCGTGTCTACTATTTGTGTATATATTTAAATTGTACGCCACGTTTCGCATGTGGGTTGTAAGGATCCTCAACGCGGCCGGCCCCAAAGCTTTTTTCATTCCCTTGAATGACCGCAGGTGTCGCTAATGAGACATCGATATTTGATTTTTTTGGAGTTTTTTTAGCAATATGCTTTGTCTGTCTAATGAAATTCATCCGAATTACTATCAATTGCACTAAGATACGCCAGAAATATTATTTCAATATTTATTAAACTCCTTTTTTTACCAGTATTTGCTTTCAGAATATTTTGAGTATGTCCAAATTTTTTAGAACAGAACTGTTTTTTTTTGTCACAGGGAAATTATTAATCAATCAATGTATATTATAGAATATACATACACATTAATTGATTAGTGAATATACATATACATTGATTGATTAGTGATGTCCCAGCGACAAAAAACCCAGTTCTGTTCTGAAATTTTTTTTACATATTCAAAATATTCTATAATGAAATGGTTTAAAATAGGGTCGGCCTAGACAGTGAGGAGGCTGGGCGCGAATCTCATTGATCTGTGTATTTACCTAAGCCAACATCTGTGCAAGAATTGAAAACAGGCTTGTATTTATATAACATTTATAGACAATTCAACTATCGCCGTCTTTTGGCACACTCAAACATATTTTCGGGAACAAAGAGATCCCAATTAGCCTAAAAAGAAAAGCTTTTGAATCGTGCATACTGCCAGTGATGACGTATGGAGTGGAGACAATGGCCCTTACAAAGAAAAGTGTAGAAAAGCTCAAATACACGCAACAATCCATGGAGAGATCCATGCTTGGAGTAAAAATAAGAGATGATGAAATTAGGCGCACAACTAGAGTAGTGGATATCATGGATCGTGTAGCGGAGCCAAAATGGTAATGGGGATGTGTATGTTGCAAGGCAGGATACTACAAGATGGACTCCCAGAGTTCTGAAGTGGAGACCTTGGGAGACCTCAAAAGAGATGGGCCGACGACATATCCGCTGTGGGAGGAAAGAAATGGTTACAATTAGCAAATAACAAGGAAGGATGGAAGAGGCCTGTATCCAGCAGTGGAGAGATAAAGGCTGAAGAAGAAGACGAGTATCGGCGTCGTCTAAGAGTTTAATTATGATCTTCCTTAAAGATAATTTGTAAATTAAACACCGTTATAAATATACCTGAGATTATTAGCAATACTTGAGTTTCGAGATAATCAGTGAATCTCATTGACAGGTGAAGATATAAATGAACATAATTCTTCTTCCTCTTCATCTGCTTCCAATTTAATTTAGGGTCGACACTCCTTACTTTTATTTTGAACGGTTCCCTGTTCTGGACCATCTCTTCGTCCAACTGGGCATTCTTCGGGTCCTTCTTCACACTACTTCACCAAGCGTACCTTTTTATGGCACTGAGGCGAATGTCCACCGCAAAGTGGGGCATCAGATCTCCGGCTATGCAGCGCAACGTATGTGGCGCAAGTCACATATGCCCCGAAAGTTTGGGCGCACAATTTGGAGACACTGTCTGCTCTGCCCTAAACCGGGGGCAGAGAGTACCTCTGCTGGCGCTGACAAGGGCTTACCAGACCGTGTCTGGTGCGGCCTTGCCCGTATTGGCGGAGGCGCTCCCTGCCGATTTCTTGGTTAGGGAGGCAAGTGCCCGCCGCAGGTCGAGGAATGGATTGGAGGCGTGTCATTTGGGACACACCTTCAGGCCCTCAAATACCGAATATAGGGTATTGTGTTCTTGTATAAGAGAATTATTTGTGAATGAAGTTTAACATTACTCAAAACAGCGTTTCGCACGGTTTAATTTGTACTAGCAGAAAGCAAGATATGACTTAGTGCTTTCTGTCACAAGAAAAAAGATTAACAAGACTTAATGATTTCATTATCTTGGAAATCAGACTTCCTACGATAAAATGCATTGTATCAGAATGTAGAGGAAAAAAAAGTAACCCATATAAACCAAGTACAATACTCCCTTTCTCATTTTCGGGTTTCGTGTCTACCATACGCGTCGGAATCTCCATACAACTCACCGATTTGTATAAAAAAAAAACATTAAAAATTTGAAAAGTACAAAATTATACTATAATAATTATTTATTTTAACGAAAATTTGAAAGATTTTCTTGATCGTCGCCACGAGTCTACTTGCAAAGTTTCAGCTCGATTGGATCAAGGGAAAAGGGTTAAAAATCGATCCAAAGTTTTTTCGTCAAGCAAGCAAGCAAGCAGACGCCACGACTTAATATAAAGGGAGTAAAAGTATATAAATATTTCCATTTTAAACAGAAAATTATCAAAATTACTTATTGTTATATATGCGGTCAAGTAGTACTTTCGATAATAATACGACAAAACGGTAATAGTACCTACCCTCGATATGCATATGTAATAACGGTCAATACATAACGCAAACCAATAATAATATATGCTTAATATTTTCAGAACTAAAGATGTATTATTTTTGGATTTCCCTCGCAACTTCCGGTATGCAAATTATAACAGCAACAAGTCTAGTTCTGAGAGAACTACCACACTAACATTTACAGCTGAAGTTAATATGAATAAGAATATGAGAGAGTGTTTGTAACAATATGAAATATTGATCGATGACCAGATGAAATAATATTACATTAAGAGCACTACATGTATATTTTGGGACCACAAACACAAATTGTTTTGGTTCTGAGGTTGTTTTTCTTGGAGCATTCTTTAATAATAAGTCCGGATTAATTAATATTCTTCTTTTTCCATTCACATCATCTCATCTCAGGATTTTTTATGAAAACACTTCACTTCTCTGACAGATCTAAAAAGGATACATGGAGAGAAGAGTCTTTATGTATTTCAGTTCACGGATAATCAATTTACATAAAACTTCAAAATAATAATAAATGTTCAGTTTCCTAACCTCCCCGTTTCTGCTCAATTTTTTTGACATAAACATACGGAGAGTATTAATATGAATGAGAATACAAAAATATATATTTTTCTTTTGAGCCATTATGAGCACAACTGCCTTAACGAGGGTGGATAAAGTGGACTCTATACTCTCAAAATAATCAGAAAATTATATAAATGTACTTTAAATTTTATTGTACTTAACTGGATTGATTTTAGATTTTATTCTACACTAAATTGGAAACTACTACAAAGTTCTGTCATAATTCAAAGGCTTCGAGAAATGTCTAGAACACTGGGGGCATCGTGCTGCGCAATTAGTGTTGTTTTGACAAGTGATAAGTAAATATATGTATTATATGGTATTATTTCATGGGGTAGTGCATTCAAAACTACACTGAAATCTTCAGAAGTTGCTCAGAAATTGATTATAAAGATTATTCTTAAAAACCCAACTATTATCCGACAATAGACCTTTTTAATAAATTAAAGTCCCCACATTACAAAGTATTTACAAACGAAATTGCATTCTTCAACTTTATAAAAGTTTTCACAATAATAACGAACTGACCCAAATAGTATCAAGTAGCAGAAATATAACACTTGGTAAATTGGATATCCCTGTGATACATACCAAAACTGCTCAGCATCACTACACACTTAGAGGTGTGAAATGGTTTAAAGAATTGCCTGTTGAAATGAGGATTAAAAAAAATTATGAGGACTTTAAGAAAAACATTAAAAAATACCTTCAGAGTTAATTAAATTTTTTTAAATTTGTACATTTTTGTGTACAAATTTAAAAAAATAAATTGGTGCGACCATTGAAGGCGTTTCACCAGAGACAAGCGGTAGAGTGGGTTTTGCGTGAGGAGTTTTCTAGTGCGAACCTGAGCGAAGCCACCTTTCGATAGATAAATATGCAGCGAATATTCTAGTGATGATAAGTCCGTATTACGAAATTGGTGTAAATTAAAATCAGTCCTCCGATTAAATTTGCGCCTAACATACTTACTTACCATCACGCCGTTTCTCCGCGGGGTAGGTAGAGAGGATAGAGCGCCACAATCATCTGTCCTGACACACAACTCTCGCCTCATCCACATTCATGCATCTTCGAATACAAGCTCCATGATTATTGAGGCTCTTAACAGGACTACCCTCTAGTATCTGATTAATCTGGTCATGCCACGTCTTCCGCGGTCGTCCTCTCTCTCTGGTGCCGTCAACACTTGCGTTGTATATTTTTTTTACCATTCTTTCCACATTCAAGCGACCCTTTTTTCATTCTATTAACTATAATAAGATCAGTTTTAAATTCTTTCCTAACATCTTCAATCTTTAATCCATCATAAATTCGTATCCAGTAATTTAATTAAAGTAATAAAATTTTAATCTATTTCCAGCGTTTCATTTTCCTTCCGCATCTTGGTACAATATACTTTAATAAAATCATATATTAGTGTTACAACTGAGGTTTATGCTGCTAAGATGCCACACTTAAACTTACAGCACTTCAGAAAATTACATAATATGCTAAATGAACAAGTTATAATACAAGAAAGCTTTTATAACCAAGCCCTAAAAGAATATGTTTATAAGTTCACCATAAAAATAAAGTGTTTCTGAAATGTCGGTCCATTTCCTCTGCAGTCAATAAAATGTATTATATTTTTATACGTCGTAAAGTGTAAGATTTACATCTACAGCCGATTCTAGCTTAACCGCTTTTCATCTCGTGAAAGCGGGCATGTGGGTTTTGGTGAACAGTAAAACGCTCGCGATCACCATTAATAAGGGAGGGAGTTTGTAAACAAATTAGCATTCCAAGCATTTATCTCGTAGTGGAGCTATTCACGGGACTTGTATTAAATTAAGAGATGTGTTTGTTTATGTCTATCGGCGGAGAAACTTGGAGTGGCGGAAAAAGAATGAATAAGTCAACGGTCGAATAGATAAAATGATCTACAAAAATTAAACGAACGAAAGGCATAAGAGTGGTGTTAAAAATATTTATTTAACCTTTGGTTACCGGAAGATCGGAAATACGATCGGGGTACAAGCGGGACCCTAGTCAAATTTACGTTTTAATGAAGTAAAATGGTTTGAAAATGTTCTATAATATTTTTAATTACACTTCTTACACAATGCGAACAAAATTCTATTACACTTGTTGCCATTTTATAAGAAACCGTAATAACAGAATGTTAGTTAATTTAGTAAAAACCACTACCAGATTTAAGGTCTACCGGATTCGAGACGTATCAGGACCAACACTACACTACTATGCTCACAATACTATACTCCACAACCATAGTATTGTTGAACTTTCACCAATATTTATCCCGTGCATGTTAATCTTGTCAGAGACAAGCATGCACTTAAAAACAATCAGAAATCTAACGGGAGAAAGTGAGACGGGGTTTTTAATAAATAAAAGGCTTTAAATATTAATAATAGAAACCGTAATATTTTGACGACTGATAACTCACAAGCATCCGTCTAACAGAAGCTTTGCAAGCAGAATGAAGTAACCGCATCGTACAGACTATTATCTACGGAAAACATAACATTTTTTACTTTTGACTAAGTTTTCTGGGGTTAAATTGTGCCCTGTTCCAGAACGGAAGTGTTAACATGACAATCGGCCGTATTCTAAAAATAACGAGATTTATTTATGAGAGAATATTTTGGCGATTGTTACTCTTATCACTCAAAAATAGACGGAACGTATTTATTAATTTATGCCCGCGTAATTACTTAATTTATTTACATTTACAAGTTTTGCAATTTAAGATGAGACCTTTGAAGCAGAATTTGCTTTGTGTGTTTTTATTTCTACATACAGATATACGATTGTGCAATATCGTGTCGCGTAACAGAAGTTGCCAGGGTGTAAATTTATTACACATATGCTTAGAACACTTGTTCCAAGCATTCGACGGCAGGGCTTAGAATGATATCGAAAGGAGAGTGACTGTGGGAAACAAAGTAAATAGTGCTCTAAATGCAATCGTGGCCAATAAGAATCTGTCAAAAGAAGCAAGACTAGCGGTACATAATGGTGTTCTAGTGCTAACCCTGATGTATGAAAGTGAAGCCTGGAATTTGCAAAAAAGGAATGAAAGTAGACTGAATTCGGTGGAAATGCGATCACTAAGACGCTTGTGTGAAAAATCTTTGGTCGATAGAGCGAGGAATGAACAAATTAGAAGTGAATATAATGCTGGCTGTAGTGCGGTAGATACAATAAGAAAGGAGTGCTGAGGTGGTTTGGTCATGTGGAACGTATGAGCGAGGGAAATATGGTTAAACAAATATATGAGGCGAGTGTTGAAGGCAACAGGAATAGAGGGCGTCCGCGAAAGAACTGGCATGATCAGATACCTACTACAAATATTTGAGGACGGCCCTGTTAAAAGCCTCAACAACCGTAGTATTTGTATGAGAAGATGTATGAATGTAGCCGAAGCAAAAGTGGTGTGCCAACATAGAAGAATATGGCGTTCTATCCTCTCTGCCTACCCCTGTGGGAAAACGGCGTGATGGTTGGTTAGTTAGTTAGTTAGTGTACATTAAAGAACGGTCCTCCGATTAAATTCGTGCGCAGTAGTTAAATTCAACTAATTTCCATTGTTTTATTAGCCTCCCCCAGCCACACAAAGAAAAACCACCAAAGGATTGCATAAATCAATTGCACCATTTTCTTCCAAATCTCATGTTATAAATCTACACCTATAAAACTCAATGTCTGTCTGTCTGTTCTCTATACAAATCCACAACGTTTGTCCGATTCGATTGAAATTTTGCATACTTATGCTTTGGGACCCGGCGGGTAACATAGGCCACATTTCCCCCCTATTCTCATACCCCTTCCCCTTCCCCTATCATATTTTCGATGCAAATCTGTACCGCTTGACCGATCGGACTCAAAATTTGGAAACTTATTCCTTAGGACTCGGTGAGTAACATAGGCGATATTCCCCCCCTATTCTCATTCCCCTTCCCCTCCCCCTGACATATTTTTTATGCAAATCTATATCGTTCGAATCAAACCTTTGTTTCCCCCACAAATTTATTTTCAATTTAATCCTTAACCCGTGCAACGCCGGGTACGAACAGCTAG
Source organism: Agrypnia vestita (assembly GCA_016648135.1). Taxonomy (NCBI): domain Eukaryota; kingdom Metazoa; phylum Arthropoda; class Insecta; order Trichoptera; family Phryganeidae; genus Agrypnia; species Agrypnia vestita. Next base: position 37,271 of record JADDOH010012168.1, read on the forward strand.
TTATATCTAAATCTGTAATGTTAAAACTAATCGACAGAAATGTCAATAAATCTCGTAATTCCACTGGTTCTTGAAAAGAATCGTAAAATAATTCATTAGAAGGCGGAAAACAAGCTGAAGCTAAAAGTTTTCAAACGTTCCGTCGCTCAGCAAGCGCCGTAAATAATCTTTTGAAACGGACGAGAGCGATAAAAGTGAGTAATGATGGCCATCGCTGTTATATTACCCTTTCTCAAACACCTGCTCGAGATTCCAAATAGACCATTGGCCACACAGACTAGATGTTTTACGTCAAGTAAGCGTTATTAAATAAGAAAGCGAGCGAGCCTTACAGTAGTCGCATACGATGTGTAACATTTGACATCTCACAATTAAAGATATCAATTGAGCAACTACATCAACATCAAAATTTTAATAAAGCTAATACCTATATATTTATTAATTAGTAAATACAAATACAATTTAGCTTTTTTACTTAACTGAAATTCACTTAAACATAATTTCATAAATCATTTAAACCTATAGATTTTTTCAAAATACTTCATTTTTACTCCCTTTATATTGAAACTTGGCAAGTAGACTCGTGGCGACGATCAAGAAGATCTATCAAATTTTCGTTATAAAAAATTAATAATTATAGTATAATTTCGGATTTTTAGAAATTTTATTGGTTTTTTCAAATTGTAATCATTAGAAAAGTTTGATTACTAGCAACGGCGGCCCGATAACGTCGCGGAATATTTTATAAATTTGAATTACTCCATCGGTATACATAATAGGTACTTCACTACGTGTCGAAAATGTCGAAAATCTAAATTGTCTGAAAAATGTTTTTAGAATTTAATCTTCAAAGCATGAAGTGTCTAATCAAAGCTCAAAACATCTGACATTTTAGAAATATATTAAATTACTGGAAGTTTAGTGTTATGTTATATGTTTTAATTCGTCTTTAATTGTTGTTATATTTTACAAAGAAAGGGAGTATAATAAAAACGTGGTTTTTATGGGTTACTTTTTTACCTTTCTTACCGTATTAATAAATAACTCGCATATGTACCTATATATTATAATAAGAAATAAGAACTGTGGCTCCCTCATCAGACTCAAGAGATTCTCTTCACTGATGAGATCTACATGACTATAAAGTATTTGAAAAAAATATTAATTTTATGTGTAAATATATAAGAACTGTATTTGTACTATATATTAAATAAATAAAAAAATAAATAAAACAAATAAAGAAAATGTATGTACATTTATTTATTATTGAATTTTTCCGCACTGGGTAGGTACCGTATATATCTACATACGCATTTTGTTTAGAAATGTGTTTGTTCAATTATATGTTTTTATTTATTTTCATAGATGGCGGTAGTGTGCCGCAATACACATTGTATGAAAACTTTGAATAAATATTTAAAAATTATCACATAAATTATATAATTCATTAAGGGTTGTTATTGTTTACATTAATGTAAAAAACAATTACGTATTTATTGGATAGTTTCGAAGATATAAGCCAAAATATATCAAAGTTACAACATTCACACGCTTGACACTAGCTACGTAGCATATGTACAAAATCAGAAGCATTGGTATGTGGGAGTGTGCGTCTTCGCTGTGATGGCACTCGCTGGACACTGACTTATTTATAAACGATGATTTTTTTCCATCGCGCGCGCTCATTGGTTAAATGAAATTGCGCGCGCTTCCCTGGCGTCTTATTTCCTGTTACGCATTTCCGTTCATTTTCACGAAGTCACTGCCACAGATTGCAGGAAAGCGAGAGGAAAGATTGTTACTCATCAAAAATTATTAGAGTTCTTTTTTATGTTAAGGTAATAAGGTAAAATTTAGAACGATAACACATTCAAAGAACGTGACGAGAACGCAACAGGAAAATGTTGTATGTCTCTTCGTCTATCTGTCTTGTTGTTCGTTAGCGAGTGTATGTGTAAGCCGTGCCTCATACACATGGCTTACACATACTAATTCGATTGTCTTTCTTATGCAAAGTTATTCTCTTTTTTTCACGTTCCGGGAACCAAATATTATTTCGATAGTTATTTTTTTCTGCAAATCGCTTTATTTGACTCATCTGAATTGTTTTAAAATAATAATCATTTGTGTGCGTGGTGCAACGTTTGGTTGATTTTAAAATGGAATGTGAAATGATCTGATCTTCGTCGCGCGACAATGGGCGTAGACTGAGCGACATAAATCACCTGATTATTATATTAGAATTAATTCACCTGAAGCCTGCGCCCCCAAGTTGTGTGTAAAGCCTACCGTGTCCTGGGCGGGCCACCCCTTGTTCTGGGGGAAGCCCCGGAGCCGTGACCTGCCCGTGACAGCTCTCAGCGCCAGGAGTACCAAAGATACACCCGCTGTAATACACGGGTATCTTAACCCCCTCCCAGCCGGTGTACGTATTCCCAGTAACAGTAAAATGGAGTGTACCTCCCTAGTTTACGATTTCTTAATTTTTTATTTTTAACGCTTCAAGAGGTCCAATTACTGAAGTCGTTACATCACAACTATACATATTTAGATAAAGGATACATATTTTGTTTTTATTTTCCATACTACATTTGGACCTTCACCGATTATGTAATAATTTTTAATTTAAATTAAGTATTCTTTTCAGTTTTATGTATTTTATGATTTCGTTAGGAATACAATAAAACAAAGATTTAATCTTAAATTCAAGACTCCAAAACTGAACTTAATAAAGTATTAAGTTAAGCTTTGGTAATAATTTTAAAGTAAGTCTAATAAGATTAAATAATTCGTAGAAAACAACATTTTTATACTAAATACACGCTGAGCAAACTGACTATTACGGCTAAAAGAATGCATCTGAATTCTGAATTCAATTCTGTTCCTTATAAATCCGTTTCTAAATTTTGTAATCTGCAAAAAACTGGCGTCATAATCTAAACAAGGTAATAATAATAATAATAAAGTCTTCCCCCATCATAGTGTGCTGCTTGTGTGTGGCAGGAAAATTTAACAATTTATAGACGCACATTGCTATTTAGGTAGTCTTTCTCTCAATCTTTAATCAGATATGTGTTTGAAACAGGGGATGACTACTTGACGCGCATCGCAGGTAATGATATCGACATAATCTTCAGCAGAAAAAAATATTTTCGGTTGCTTAATGCGAGTAGGAGCAAAATTTTTTTAACACAAATTTAAGCTCTCGGATGTGGCTCCTTGTATCAAATAGCATTAAAAAAATGTATCAAAAATCAAAAACCATTTCTTTTTATAACATCATGAATCACTAGATCTAACATTTTCCGGTAGATACCTTGAAAAACGTATCATTTTGAAAAATATTGGGCTCCGTCTTTGATGGATGTCTGAAGCTTTATAAAAATCGAATAGATGCATACACTTTCATTACAAACTCCGAAAAAATTTTCATGTTTTCAAAATACGATTTGCAGTAGTGAGCTACCTGGAATGTAGCGTTTTTGGAGATGATGATTTGCTAGTTCTACCTATAGCACAAATTCCAGATTTATCTTTTTACATAACGCATAAAGGTATTTTTATATTCGTATTCATTGTATTCATAATATTTTTCCTATTTCAGGTAGATTTCGATTACTTATTGAAAAAACTATAACAGGATTATTCTCGCAACACGTGAGTTCTGAATTAAAAATCCTAATTGGTGCTAAAAATTATTGATTTATTTATTTGTTTAGTAGCCGACTTTGCGAACGGGTAATGACTTTACTAATTGGTTTTTCTATTATTGTTGAATTTTGTGGGTTAATTTTCAAAGTTGAGTTTTTTCCAGGAATTGCAGTATTACATGTGTTTGTCTCTAAGATATTAGTCCAGGTATTTGGGATTCTTATGGAATCATTTCTACTGTTCACGTTATTTTTATGAATGAAAATTGATGACTCTAAGTTAAGGTTAGCTATGGTATGTACATTATCAAAATCTATTTTGTGGCCCTCGGTTAAAACATGCTGTACTACAGATGAAGTAATCTTTTTATTTTTTACATCTACTTTATGTTCGGCTACCCGCAATGATATTTTTCGATTCGAACGACCGATATATACTTTGTCACATGAAGAACAGGAAATTTTATACACTTCGTGTGATTCCAGAGAAATTTTGTTTTGTAGGATTTGCGCCTTCATTTGTACCGAAAATACGTAAGCAAGAATAATTTGGCACTTACCTAAATGTCCACCATATGTCGAAGCACATGACGTTCAGCCAGAAGAAGCTCACCATGAAGAAGAAGTAGATGGTGAAAGCTGAAAGAAGAACGCAAATTTATAGTGAAAAACTGTCCCGTAAATCTAATCTGGACAAACTTTCTGCGGGGGTTATTTGTCATCCAATAAAAGATTTCTTCGAAAGTAATTTTGCGAAATACAATTACGGACAATAAATGATAATGTTTTATTTTTGAATATTGTTTAAATTTCTGTTTAACCCTCAGTGTAGCGTGACAGAAAATACCCGTAAGTAGATACGATGTCGAAATGTTATTGGCCGTTCAGAATCCTGTTTAAAATATTATATATGGATATACTGCCGTATGATACGTGAGTGATACCTTTCTAGTCGACGTTTTCGATTCCAATGCGGGGTCCTTCATCAGAGTCGGGATGGGATCCTAAACATTGGTAAGAGAGGTCTCACATTCGCGGCAAAATATCCCAGAAAACTCTAACCAAAAGAGCCGCGATGGCAACTCATGTTATATATCATATAACGTCTATACAGGGTGTACCAGAGCTAGCAGCAGAAATTTGGCCGGTAGATTCCTGATTACGTTATGAGTCTAAAATGTTCAAGCAACCATGAACTAATATCAATAGTTATGGAGATATGCATTTTTTTTCAATATTTCTGACTTATTTTTTGCAAAAAGTTTAACTATCATTACAGTAACTTATATCGATTGTGAAAAATTCATTTGCTTCAATACAACTTAAATAAAATGATAAAAAGCTTATAGAAAACAACTTTTTTCAATTTTTGCAAGGTTTTTATCATTTAATTCGACTTGTATTAATAAAATGAATTTTTAATAATCGTCGTAAATTACTATAATGATAGTTCAACTTTTTCCAAAAAACGAGTACGAAATAATGAAAAAAAAAATGCAATCTTTGATATTGCATATCTCCATAACTATTGATATTAGGACATGGTTGCTTGAACATTTTAGACTCATAACATAGTCAGGAATCTACCTGCCAAGTTTCCGCTGCTAACTCTGTACTGTAGGCAAAAATGTTAATTTAGGATTAGCTAAAATGCGAACTTTGTATTACACGTATTAACAGAAAAATATCCCAGGCTCAATTGGCTCGATACACTTGTGTGTTACAGCGCGGCAAGGGGAAGGTTAACGAATTTTTTCAGTATATTTTTATTCGTCGCGGGTTTAAACAAAATTATTTCGGAAGACTTTAGAAACTATTTATTGCTTTTTAACACGCATTCCACGCACCGCTCAACACGGCTGTCCGCAAATAGAGTGTTAGCGGATTAAATCTCCAACACTTTCTCTGGAATTTTTTGAGTGCCTTTTCTGTATCGAAAATACGTGAAAGATAAAATGTTGATGTTTTAATTTTTTGAACACTGACGTCATTTATTGCAAAGAACTCCATTATTTTAAATGTAAAAATTAAAAAAACACAATGTTTTTTATGAGAGTTCAATATTTTATTAGTCTCTTACAGGACGATCGTTTCGGCTGTTTAGGCCATTATCAACTGATAAACATAGCTATTATTCTTGAGTTTATATACAAATATTTTGGAAAACCTTAATAATAATACATATAATGAGGATTGTTGTATTGACCTTTTTAATAGCTTTTTAGAATACATACAAATGTTTATAATGTTTAATTGCCCATATCTTAATAATTTAAAAAGGTAAACACCCAACTATTGTATGTATTTGTAAAGCTATTAACTGTATCCTCTGTATTATTATTAAGGTTTTTCCAAAATATTTGTATATAAACTCAAGAATAATAGCTATGTTTATCAGTTGATAATGGCCTAAACAGCCGAAACGATCGTCCTGTAAGAGACTAATAAAATATTGAAATCTCATAAAAAACATTGTGTTTTTTTAATTTTTACATAGAAAAAGTAACTATACTGCCAACGTATTGTAGGGTACGTGTGAAACGTGGGCCCAATGCACCGAATTGTCTACATTAGCATAGTTACGCCGCTGTTTGGAAATAGACTCAGTTTTGTGGTCGGGAACTTTTCGTCCCCAGAGGTATATTGCACTGGAATAAGATACACCACTGGCGTAACTTACCTTTACAATGCTAGATGCTACCTCTTATACAAGACGATCTACATCTATGCAAGAAGCTCCACAAGATTACACATATTCATTGAATTAAATGCTATAAGCGATCGATCTGTAGACCTCTTCCCATTTAAGAAAGATAAACGAATTAGTATGTGTAAGCCGTGCGTACGGTGCAAATTGTTTAGTTGTATTGGCGTTTACGGGTATAGACACCAACACAATCAAACTATGTGCCTCGTACGCACGGCTTACATGTACTAATTCGATAGTCTTTCCTAAATGGAAAGGGGTCTACTACATAATCATTATTTTATTATATTTATAATTATTTATTTAGTTCATTATATTATTAACCAATATTAAAAATGCACACAATCAATTCTGTGATATTTGCATACAAGACATCAATGTATTACGGGCGTTAAAATTCTCCACCCTTTCGCGCGATAAGGTAATAAAATGAATTATTTTGTAAGTTAAGAAATCAAAATAAATTTGAACTCGTTTTCTGAAAACAATTATTTTCTCTTCTCTCTCTTCTCCTCTCCTTTCAATATTCCCGTCACACCCACCTTTACACAGTAACTCTGGCTCATTTTGTCTTACCTAATTATTTGCGTTTCCACCATGTAAAAAAATTTTGAATCTGGTCATTTTAACACTTGATCTGTCGAAGAAAGATTCTGATACTCTCGAAACTTGAAGAGTTAAATATAAATCTATAATCAAACTCACGAAGAGATAACATAGTTTATGTTTTTCATTCTATTTAATGATCTTCATGAATAATCTCTACAACAATAATATACACAAAATCTATCGGTAAAATCTGAAAAGAGGACACGAGCAAGTTTGACCTATTTTCAAAGTTTAGCTTAGTTTGAAAATAGTAAGAATATTAATGCGAAACGTATTCCGTGTTGGCATCTCTATTTTTTTTCATAATTATATTCATAACGATAACCATATAATTGTATTATTGATTTGATGAACATAGGTGGCTAAAATAATTGTCACATATAATTCAAAACATGTTTTATTTAAACTTTGTAATACACACACAATTTGAGTTATTAATTACTACTGTAGTTTCGAGAGGAGCAGTCCCTCTCATCAGCAGGTATAGATAATAATTGCTTCTCTCGAAACTATAGTAGTAATTAATAACTCATATTGTGTGTGTACTAATTACAAAGTTAAAATAAAACATATTTTGAGTGATAATGTTGCACCACGAAGTATCTGCCAAATATTTCAATGATAGTTGCCACATGTTTTATTTTCTGTAGCCCAACTGAATTGTGAGCAAACGACCCTTAAAAAAATACGGAACTTTGGTTCGCGTCTTTGTGCCCTAGTATATATTTATAATATCTTTGTAGCAGTCCACGTAGAGGCGACGTAGCAACATGCGTAAGAGTGCCGGTTTGGGTTTGCTGCCCGGGGCTCAAGCCTCATTTCCGACGGTTTAATTTTTTTTTAGTCGTCAATTCGAACGAAATTACGGACGTTTCACGAAGTTACGGGGACAGACAGATAGACAGATGGACAAACAGCGAAATTATTGTGTTTGCTATGGAAGCTTGCGGTGTGCCTATTTAAATGTACATTTGTAATTAAAACAGTTTTTCGAGAGTGAGAATATCTTGTAAACACGCACTACACAAACATATCCAACTAATGGACTGTCGAACTTTTTATAATGTTTACATTTGATAGTTTATACGGTATAATTAGGTCTTGAATCTGGTTATTTATGTTCCATTTTCTTTATTTACTAGCCCGATGCAAAAAAAATCTTCCTGTATTTAGAAGAAGTGTGTTATTTTGTTGAAGAGAGGGAAGTCGCTTGTGTGGTGGGACAAGGAAAGCACATCGTGACTCCAAGCTATCTATCTGCTCTTCTCGTAAGATGTAATATAAAATTTAAGTGCATTATTTTTGTACAATTGGATAGTCTAAAAAATGCGAGCTATTAGCTTGTCGTAGAAGTAGTTCATGTAGAATAGAGACATTTGTGCATCTTTTTTCCATTTCTTTAACTACAGAATCCACGATCATCACATCAGATGCGGCTACCGTCATCATTTATTATAGATACCAAACTCCTTCTCGACTTAAGGGGGGGGGGTAAGGTTTTTAACTTTTTTTTTGCATTTTATTTTTTAAATGAATGTATAACATCGCAAAAATATTGTGTCAAAATTTCAAGTCAATCGGAGCAAAATTGATGAAATTATGAACATTTGAGCGATACTCAGACCGATTTTCTATACCTGCTCGGGCAGCTGAGAGACGCGCTCACCTGAGGACTACCGGACGTGCTATTGTGTTGGAAGAGTTTTGCGTAGACAAGGACAAAAAGATGCTGATGATGAAAGCTCTTTGCTTTGTGAACATGGCATCGACGATTATGTGTAAGCATAAAATAAGTGTCGAGTTTTATTTGGAATTTTACAGTGTGCAAAACTTTAAAGCGTGTTCCCCACATCTCACGTTTTCAAAGTCGGTGTCCCTCATAACTTCAAAACTACTGCACCGATCCTTTTGAAATTTTGACGAGGTAACGCTGGAGACTTTTTTTCAAATTTGTTAATAATTTATATTTTTTAATTACAAATTAGCCGATTTTTTTGCAAAAAATCGCGTTTTTCCCTTCAAAGTGTTCCAAAAAAATTAAAAATTGAAATTTCAATAAACCCTCCCAGCGTTTGGTAGGGAAACCTATTATCTAACGAATGAACTTTGATTTTTTGATTTCAGATGATCCAGCACCAAGTTATGATGGACACCGCAATTCTGCTTTTTTCCGAGACACGTCCGAATAATTGCTGCCATTGTCGTATTTTGTAATATTTCTTCTTGAAAATTTTACACAATATTCTTCGAATGTCATACTTTAATGAACTATTGGTTTTAATAAAGAGATTTTAACTGTGTCGTCACAAAAAATTCACAAAAACATGCCTTTTTCTGTACGAATTAACCTTACCCCCCCCTTAACCAATAATTTGATTAATGCCTGGAAACGTATCCTTTTTCTAGCTTCAAACTTTTTAATAAGATTAATTATTGTTATATCATTTGAATTTGTTTTTATTTTTTAACATTTACACGTATTGTATTGTCACGCGTCGTGGCTGCGGGAGGAATGAATGAAACCACTAGAAATTAATTAGCGATTAATTAATGAAACAATTCAATGTAAAAAGTTACTTAAAACGAATTAAACTTAACGCTATTATTTAAATTACACTATTTCGCAACATATCACTCGTAAGTGAACACTTCATTATCGCTGAGTAACACGTATTTAACAGTCACTTCTCAATTATCGCTCGTATTTATCGCGTTTATTTATTTCGCCAATTAGGTACTTCGCTCGATTACTCGCTTTATTTATCGCTTCGCAATTCACGACTGGCCACAATGGGCGTCGTCTCGCGACTCGCGCGTACTTCGCACCGATTTCACACTTAACGAACTGTCAAACACGACCTGCCCGCGGCGGCCCAGATCCGCGCTATTTATATCCAAAAATTGAATTTTCGAACCGCCTAGATTCTCGTTGCTTCTTGGCTTTTCCAAGTGCTCCGCGAATGACGAAGCTTATTCCAGAGTTCGGTGGTGTGTTCCAGAATGTAGTGGAAGGTTCTAGAGATTTCGATGTTATTGTCTTCGTTGACACATTACGAGGAATTCTGTAAGTAATATTTTTTACCATTTCGTTTTAGTATTTTGAAGAGTTAGATATCCAGAAAGCATTATTACATTATAAATTACAATCATGTATTCTGTTGTAACTACTAGTAGGCAGGTTCCAATTCACCCAAATGATCAATAAACATCGTCAATGTATTGACTGAACATTTGAAGAGCCAGAAGGCAAATTTCTGAGACTCGGTTGGTAGCAGAAGATAGAAAAAATGTTATCTGCAAAGGTCACAGTTGCAAAATTCGTGTCTCAATATTGTCTGGAGTATAAAATCTCATAAGAATTTATTCTACCGGCTAATACGGTTGCTTCCTGTCAGTTGAAAACGAATAAAATACCCTAAATAAAAATAAAGGCGTCCATAAAAAACTCAAGCTTAATTAATTAAACGACCTTTCACATTGTTGTGCCTTGTAAGAGCACTTACAAGGGTGATTCTAACTTTAATTTAAGCAGAATAAGAAACGCTGCCATCTACATCTTAACTACCCCCAGGGATTTTTATCCTCCCCCAACCCTGCTTGAGTTGTCCTCGCTTTGTTGCTATCTCCACGGGCTTATGCCCATTTTATGGAGTTTTGTAACTCACGACCGCCACGCTGTGAACGTTAACTGGACAAAACGACACAATTTCATCTTAAAAAATATCTTTAAAATGACTTTGTTTACTTTCACTAATTGTTTATCAGAACGTTTTCGATGTTAACGCATCATCTTCAGTAATGTTACTAATACTCAACTTAAGACTAAAGGACGGCGTAAGGAATGGGATGGAGATTAGGGTCAATTGGGTATGTGGGGGTGGTCATTAAGTATGTGGTATTTGATACCACAATTCATAAACCACCAATCTAGGCCACACGCGCATATACGTGGCAAGATGCCGCATAAACAGATCGAGGCACGAGCAGGGTACACGAGCTGTCTACGGGTCATTGCACCGTCAGCAACGATTTATCCACAAACACAGCTACACTTCAAGAAACTTCTTTGTTCACAAATCATATAAAGAGCAGCAACCGCTCTATACGGGCATGTCAGTCTTCGATCGATGCCCGGCGTAAGGCTGGAGGCTCTCGCCTTTCAAGTATCTATCATTGTCTTTGCAATCGTACTTATGTTATAACTTGTAACTGTTTTATCGAAATAATAAAATATCAATCATTCTACGACTTTGAAGAATCCCGTCACATGACGGGTGGTGACCCTTAAAAGCAATGTCAACCTCAACCAAAAACCCCCAAAAGTAAGTAAGTCTCATTTAACCGTACAAATACAAACAAAACATATTTTAACACTCAAATATTTAGAAGTATGCGTGTCGGGGCAAACCCCTCGATAATGGGAACATTGAATAAGAAATTCTCTTTCCCTGCTCCTAGTGTCGTGTTAGGTCCCATCAAAGTTGACTTTCACTTGACAGTAGATCTCCCTATCTATAGCGGATCAAGCTGAACTCAAGGCCAATAGGGCGAAGGAGTTTAGGAAGGCCGAAACTAAGATGAAGTGACAACGTCCTCAAAGATATCTCTGCCTTAGAGCTTCGAAACTGGAGAGAGCTGGCACTAGACCGAGATGAGTGGAGGAAAATTATTGAGGAGGCCAAGACCCACCAAAGGTTGTAGTGCCAAGAATGATGATGATAGCGGATCTAAACAGCTCTTCCACCTTATTCCACCACTCCTAGCTCTTATCCCTGTCCAGCCTCATATATTAAGGAGCCATGGGATCTGCTTCCTGCCGACATCCCGTTTCCCCTCTATCAGAATCCGGAGCTCGTTGAAGTTCTCTTGCTGTATTAAGTTTAATTTAATTTCAATGCCGATTTATCGGCACTGAAACGGAAAAAACTAAATCACCCCTTACTAGTTTCTCTTTTTTTTTCTCGGGTCTGATTTTTTGATTAAATTCCGATGAAATTTGTGTTTGAACTGTCCGTTTCGGTGACCATAGGATCTGCGTTGCGGCAATTTAAAATATAAAAGAATAGCTTAAAATCATAGATTGAAAATGTTTGCACGTTTCTTATCCTATAGAAGGGAGAATCGCTCCCGAATTATAATAAAAATTAATTGTGGTTAAAACAAATTGCTTATTATTGCATTAATTACTTTCTTATTCTTCAAATACTATTTTGAGATACCAACTGTATAAGAAGTCCATTTAAGTAGACACATTTTTTTTATATTTAAAAAAAATGAGGGTAAACAACACAGTTTTATTCCACTATATTTATTTTGAATTGTTAGAACGTTTTCGGGATTTCTCCCATTGTCAATAACAACACGTTTACAACTAAATTAAAAATAATTCGAGACAGAATTGATAGGGATTAGGTGTTGGTGGGGGTCGGGGGCGAGGTTAGAATGGATAGGAGTGGAGAGGTTATGGGTGGTATCTGGATGTTAATTATATTTATATTATTTATTTCTAAAATCTGCAAGATGTCCATTGTTCTTCCTTTATTGCACCCATATAATAATTTCGAATCAAACTGATGTCCCTCCATTCTGGCATGCTCTGCCATTTCTGAATTTAAACTAAAGTTTTTTACGGCTCTATTATGCTTTTCAAGTCTTTTCTTTATTTTTCTCCCACTTTGTCCGATGTAAACCGCAAAAAAAAAAAAATAATAATAATAATAATAATAAAAAAGTGGAATAAAACAGTGTTGTTTACCCTCATTTTTTTAAATATTAAAAATGAATTTCCATAATGTTACAAACAAAAAACTTGAACATTTTTTTTGTCTATTAAGGCCCGGAAGAAGGTAGCAAACTGTTTTGTTTTAAAAAAACGTTAAGTACCATCAAAACCATAATTTATTACAGCGCTATTTCGTAGGTCATGGTTCTGATATTATGCAGACTTATTTTGAAAATAGTAAATTTAGACATTACTCAATTACTGCCGTAATTTAATAAAACGAGTTCGCTCACTCAGATTTCTTACTCAAATTTTAAGTAATGTTATTTGAACACACGTCAACACATTATTTACGTGTGTTTTGAATCATTCGGGCAAGATGTAAGTATGTACCTAGGCTAAATAATACTGTTACAAATAACTAAGAAGACAGAATGGAGAAAGAAGAAATAAACAGATTTATTTAACTGGGTTGAACTGCTTTAGACAACTATGGTACATTCTCAAAGCCAAAATATCATCGTCTGTAAAGATTAAAGCTTACAAAAGTACTTAGATACGGAGTTGAGACGTGAGCTTTCACCGTCAATGTCATACACTAATTAAAAGTTACTCAAAGAGCAAAAGCAATAGCTGTGATTAGAATATCTCTGATAGTCTAGCAAAATTGCTAGATAATCAAGGTAACATATGTTGTTCAAAAATCTATTTGCGTAAGTGCCATCGAGCTGGACTGAAGAGATGCTGGATGGTGGTAAAGGTCCTGGAGTTGAGGTCCAGCACTGGTAACAGATGGATAAGGAGGATTGGATTGAAAACAAAGAAAACTGATGATCCTTGGGGAAGACCGACACATTAAGGCTGCTAAATAATCGACGAGCAGAAAGTATCTACGCTTGACGCATAATATGGCGCCTCTGTACCTTCAAAAGTTCTGCATCATTGGCTATCATGTTGGCTATGTAGACTTTGTTTCCTGCTGCCCGGAACAGCTCCACAGTAGACTGGCCAAACCACTGTCTCAAGTTTTTCAGCCATGAAGTCCTCCTTCTTCCAGGGCCTCGACTTCCGGCAATCTTTCCCTGCATTATGAGATGCAAGATCTCTTATTTCTTTGGATGTCTCATCACATGTCCTAGATATTGAAGTTTTCGGATTTTTATTGTTTTAATAACTTATTTTTCTTAATTCATCCGAGCCTTAACATCTTCATTCGTAACTCTGTCCATCCAGCTTATTTTGAGAATTCTTCTGCATCAGTTCTTCAACAAGCGTCCATGCTTCCATTCCATAGAATAATACTGTAAACACGTAGCATCTGACTATTCGCATTTGGAACCCAAGTTTGAGATCATGACTGCAGAACATCTTTTTCATGCAATTGTCTCGATCGCAGACAACTTAAATGACACTATACACTGAGGTCATCCTCCACTTTGGTTGCAGGAAGGGTTGTAGAGCCAATAAGCCATTGCCAGAAAACTATATGTGAATCGGCGGCAGTTATAAGAATAGTACGCTAGAATGGTTTACTTCCAACTGGTAGACTTCCAAAGCGAGCCAATATAAGGTGCGAAACGCCCATATACAAAGAGACAATGCAAACTGACCTCTGGATCCTCCGATTTGCCAGAAAACTTGGTACTCCTGGGATGGACTGTACGCGGATGATGCGGATGCCGTCTCCGCCATAGAGAAATTCACTCTCACGAGTGATTCTATGAGATAGCGGCACGTAAAAGATCAAAACAAACTGCACTATCACATTAGCGGGCGGAGATCATTCAATGACAAATGTTTTTATACGGTGTGGTCATTTTTGAACTGAATTCGGCTCTGGTCGGTCGGCACATCGGAGAGTATATATCAGGTGGACAGTTTGCCTATCCCTCTCATGCACAGGCGTGTCGATGATAGTATTATAGGAAGAAAAAAATATATATCATTATAGTATTATATATATATATTATAAAAAAAATATATATATATATATGGATGCTGGCGCGACCACTGTGACATGACAAAATGTGGAACTATCTACCCTCTGTAATACGGAAACTTTTGTTTAAAAAGGACTTTTTTTTTCAATTAATGGTTTTCTTACAGCCGTATAATTAATAAATCTTGAAAAAAACAATTATTGGTGTACAGAGCCTTGGGCCAATTACAAGAAAACATATATACAAGAATATATATATATATATACAAGAATATATATATACAATAGAAACAATAGAAAGAATTCAACATAAATTTTTACGCTACATAAATTTCCGTCTCCATATCCCAATAGAAAATCTTAACTATACAAACTTATTATATTTTACCGGTTTATTGCCACTATCGGACAGGAGAGTTTTATCCGATCTGATTTTATTATATAAAATTGTAAACTCGCATTACCACAGCCCTGAAATTTTGTCCTTAATAATGTTCCATGTACCCAGTCGAACTACTCGAGTGCCGACGCCTTTTTACTGTGACAATACTAGAACAAATGCTCACTACAACTCGCTAGTACCTAGAATACACAGGTTAGGTAACAATTATACAAACATAGCGGACGTGTTTGGTTCTGGCCTGTCACAGTATAGGGGCGCGATACTGAGAGCGCTTCATTCCGCCATAATGTAAATTATATACACTTTCTTTTTTTTGTTTTTCTCTCTGTTTATATAATTTTTGCAAATAACTGTTATATACCTACATATGTAAAAGCCTATTTAGGCGTCAATGAATGAATGAATGAATAAATAAATAAATATTATACCAGGATCGATAAAAAAATAAGAAAAAACAATATGTCAAATAGTGAGTTTGTGTGACTATGTGTATTTGTGTGTTTTTATGTGTCCCTGTGTGTATGCGTTTTTATATGTTCGTGCGTGTGTTCACATGTGTGGGAAGAAAAATGTCATCGCGCGAGTTTATACGTAAGGGATTTTATAAACTGCTCAAAACTTAAATATAAAATATCGAGAAATATCGGCCGTGCCATATTTAAATATACTTTAAATAAAAATACTTAAAACGCATATTTAAAAAAAATCATACGCATTATTTCAAATAAATTTTTAAATATTAGCGTACGACTAAATACGTAATATGAACCCTTAGCAGAAAACAGTAGGTATTTGGTTAAAAATTAACTTATATAAAAATTCGATCTATATTGATTATCAATTGTTGAGAATACTTGCGTGTACAACATTAAATAAGTATAATTTATTCAGAATGAATTTTTTTATTTTTAAACAGTTTATTTTCTCGTGACTGAAAATTTTTTAATTCACATCACTACAGGGATCAGCGGATTTAGACGAATTACACAACTTGCTTTGTGTTCACCTTGTAGACCCCTTGCGTGATGAATATTTTTGCGTTGATTAAAATACCCAGCAAAAATAAAAAAAACACATCCATTTGATTACATTATAACGTGCCAATCATAATATTTATAGTACCTTGTTGGAAAATTTAAATACAAAAGCCAACACGTTAGTGATGGGGCCGCTCTGTACTCACTACTACTATGTAGTACTACATTACATTGAAGTGCACACTTCGCACGATTTGAAGTGTAGTGCACACTACAAACTACAAACACGAAAGTTATTGAAATTGTAAACTTCAAATAGTACACTTCATTTCAAAGCGAACACTACAAAGTACACACACTTCAATGTTATCGAAAGTATGACAAATATACTTTAAATAGTGCATTTTTTTGAAATTTTTTGAAAGTTGATGTAGCTAAATGAAGAAATCTTTGGAGACTGTAACAACCTCCCCCCTGCCCAATGGTTTGAAAAATTTTCGGACCCATGAAAATTATTTTGGAAAGTTGATGTAGCTAAATGAAGAAATTTTTTTTTTTTTTTAGGTCGCCAAATGTTACATTCGAGAAAATATTCTCATTTATCTTAAATATCTTTCTCGTTGACATTTCTTTTTTGTAGGTCGCCAAATTTTTATTTGGGAAAAAAATACTTCACTTCATTTAAAAATTAACTTCACTAGTACTACAATTACTTCATTTCATTAATATTACAATTACTTCATTTCTTCACTTCAATTACTTCACTTCATTTACTTCACTTCAATTACTTCACTTCATTTACTTCACTTCATTTCGTAGTACTGCAATTACTTCACTTCAAGTAGTTTTTACTACAATTGTAGTGTACACTTTGTAGTCTTCAAACTGATGAACGTGTGTGTGTTGTAGTCTTCATTTTGAAATGTAGTTTTTCCCTTCGCTACAACACGTAGATTTGCGACCCTGACCTAAGGTTTTAAATATAAATCTGTAAAGGTTTGGGTGATGTTGATTAAATTTCACCCTGATTACACATCAGTTAAGATCTCTATCACGAAAATAAAATGCGCAAAAATGCTGTGCGAGTGAGGCCTGCCTTTAACAATCGTGCTCCCTTCGTGTCGCGGTACAGGTATCTGAGACTTCCGTTGAATATCGCAAGGGCACAGAGGTAATTAATATACAAAATTATTTGGAAAACATTAATAACCTCACAGGACTGTATTTCTGCCTTGATGATAAGTCGGAAATGTTCAAGCTATCATGACCTAATATCAATAGTTATGGAGATATGCGACATCAAAGTTAGCATTTTTTATCAATATTTCGGACTTATTTTTTGAAAAACGTTAGAGTATCTATTATCAATGTTTATCAAGCTATGGTGAAGTGAACATATTATATCTAAATATTATCAAATATATGTTCACTTCATCAGCATACCTACGTGATATATTTATAATAGGTAATTAATGTTTAATTATGCTTGTCGTAGAATATAAAACTTTGGTCTAAAACGACTCACCTGCGGTACTCCAGATGCAACGCCGATTTAATATGTTTTCTTAAATGTTTTTTAATCAATTTTGGAAGGAATTTGAATGGTTAAATATGTAATTAATGTTCGCACGCTCTCTCACACCACCAGAGACGTGAAAATAATTTTACAAATTATAAATGCCAGAAAAACATAATTCGTAAAAATATTCAGAGAGAATTTCGTGTACAGCGCGTCGTGTCAAAATATGACGTGTCATCACAATACTTCCATAGGTGAAAAATGTCAACATTTTCATAAGAAAATATTAATAGCGGACTAACATTTCGTAAATAGAATAAATATTAAATGAACGACACAGTCGTATTGCAAAGAAAAAATATTTGAAACTTACTTGACATGAAAATTAAAACGTTTGTACGCCTGTAACACTTAACTTATCATGATGTCACGCATATCAGGAAAAAGTAATTTTATATTCGTCTGTCACTTTTTTAGTTGAATATATTTTCAAATGGATCCAACGAACTTTGCGTATCCTAGATAGGACATCATAGAAAACAATTAACAAAAAAAGTGGAAGAAATCGGATTAGAACTTGGTTAAAATTTCGATGCAGTGTCCATTTCTGAAGTTCACAAGAAGTGCCACAAACCGGAATAGGTAATTCGTGCTGTTGTCCACAATACTTTTAGTGCATTTTCATGACCCTTTTCATTTTTTTTCATTTTTTCCTCATTTTTTCCGTTCATTCATATTTCAATTCCGTCAAAACGTCAATTCATATTTTACCGGTTTATTGCCACTATCGGACAGGAGAGATAAAATTGTAAACTCGCATTACCACAGCCCTGAAATTTTGTCCTTAATAATGTTCCATGTACCCAGTCGAACTACTCGAGTGCCGACGCCTTTTTACTGTGACAATACTAGAACAAATGCTCACTACAACTCGCTAGTACCTAGAATACACAGGTTAGGTAACAATTATACAAACATAGCGGACGTGTTTGGTTCTGGCCTGTCACAGTATAGGGGCGCGATACTGAGAGCGCTTCATTCCGCCATAATGTAAATTATATACACTTTCTTTTTTTTGTTTTTCTCTCTGTTTATATTATTTTTGCAAATAACTGTTATATACCTACATATGTAAAAGCCTATTTAGGCGTAAATGAATGAATAAATAAATAAATAAATAAATTATTCAGAACCGATTTACGGATAAGAATATTCTTAGGTTTTCACGATCTCAGAAATCTTCTGGTTTGGGTCTTCTGGGGTATTATTCCGACCTTTCGGATCCCATTACAGGGTCCATCATGAGGGCTGATGTGAACACATGATGGACCCTGCAGTGAGATCCGAAACGTCGGCCAGAAACGTCAGAATAACACGGCATAATTAATACCCCAGAAGACCCAAACCAAACGATTTACGGATATCTGTCCTCTTCAATAGTCGCTCTGACATTATTTATAATAATGATGCAGTACTCAGTGACAGTAAAAAGAAGATGAATAGCGTAATAACCATCTAATTGCAGCACTCGAGCTGATCATCCATCTTATCTAATTCCCAGTGCCTCTCTTCAGGTTACTTTTCTTTAGATTTGACGACTTAAATCACCGGGCCTTATTATTTTGGCGTAGAACTTTTTCTGACTCTGGATAGCGATTCTAACGGATTCTCGATGTCACGGAAAAATGTAAATGTCAAACCCTCACTGCAAGGTAACCCTCTGTAAGGCCTAACTCAACGACGTAAACATCGATGAACAGAGGAAGGGTGTCGCATCTTAACCTTGTGCACCAGACACGCGAGGGGGATGTGGTAAAATGGCCGACTTAAGCGCCGTCAGGACGCTTGAGTCGGCCTACTATACCGTACAGTTACATAGGTGGGTAAATTGCGGGCCGGGGCGCCGGAGTGGTAGGGAAGGCGAGCGCATAAAACCGGGGGCACTCGGGCGCACCGCGCTCTTCGATTCCCGGGTTACGGATTCGATAGACAGGCTGTAGTACGCTCGGTCGGCAACAAATCATGTTTTGTTATGTTATGTTTATGTTAATTTATATAGCGCCATTTTTGCGTAAGAGACACTTCAAGGGCGCTTTACAGGTGCGACATCCCGAAAAAATGAGTTTTAGGCTCTTCTTGAAGTGTTCCTGGTTCTCCATAGATCGCAACATTGGAGGCAGCTGATTCCACATAGCTGGGCCCGCAAAGCTGAAAGCACGTTCCGCACAAAAAATCATATTGTTATAATAAACTGGAGTTATTACTAGATCGTGTATTACTCCACCTGAAAACCCATCACTGCATTCTACACTGGCTAACAACAACGAAGTAAGATACATGTATCATCTACAATCTCATGTCTCTCATTTGCTCAAATGCCTTAGATATAGTTCCACATTTAAAAGCAGTACAGATGTGATCCCGTCTGTTTTTTTACGTTATAACTTCAGAGCTTTCAGCTTATAAATAAATAATTACATTTGTTTGCAAATTAGCTAAGAGATTTTAGAGGATTTTTAATTCACGCCGAGGGTTAAGGTTTAAATTAATTTATGAATAATTTAGCAGCTCTGGAAAAACGTGGGAAGTCAAAATCGTCGCTTAAAGAGTGAAAGTATTCATATTTGGCAGCCATCCATACAGGAGAGTTTAGTTCGAGAGAATATTATCAGCAAATAAAAAAATACACAAAATTTTCGGAATATATTTTTTTAACAAAAATCAGTCTTAGAAATCCGGACACAATCTAAATCTCCTAATGCTAGTCTGTGTATTGTACATAAGCGATCATGTTTCGAGTTTCGAGCCCCATTCCAGGACAACAGCAAGTTAGTTCTATTTTCATAACACAAGCGTTTAGCATTGTTTGAAAATAATAATAATGTATGCGACACGTATTCCGTGTTTACATCTCTATTGTTTCAAAACAAAAATATGTTAGCGATCATTGTCTTGGAAATAAATAGCTGGACAATGGATTTAACAAACTATTGTCCAAGATTTTGTATCCAGGATGTCCTTGCTCTGCCAGGATTCTGCTCTCAAGTTTGCCTTGAACTATGAAATCCAGGATCTGGATTTTTTCTGGATATCTCACGATAAGGTCAAAATATTACAATTTCCGGGTTTAAATTGCTTTAAGGATTTATATATCGTTTTGTTTTCGTATCATCAAATCAGTAACCTTATCGATTCTCGGCGGAACCTGTAACCGCTAGGGTGAGGGTGGCGGATAGGGGAATTCTCGACAGATATGTTGGGTAGGAGGGAAATTAAATGCTTCTCGCGGGCCAAGAGGTAGCGTAGCGTCTGAGCCAGAATTGGCGGATACACACAACGTCTGTACCCCAGGTCGGGGGCGGCTGAACTTGACCCTGGTAATGGGAAGAAGCATTATCAGTACCGACTCGAGGACGACATCAGACTGCAGGTAGCACCAGGCGGAGTTGAAATATCAACGGTAAGGCTGTGGCACTGCATTGCGGAAGGCGAACTACCGCAATAAGATCTCCTTGTACAATCATTAGGGCTGATAAACCATAAAAATCGTAATCGCCTGAATGATCGTCGACTTCCGATAGACCATGAAGAGAATCAATTGAGCTAATTTTTAGAAGCCGCCAAATATTTCAAGTCGCTTTAGCACTGTATCAATGAGTGTTTATGATTGTTCTGTATGTCGTTTAATTTCAGTAGAACGGTTCACCGTTGTTGAAATTTATTTCAGGAGTAAGTCTTTCAAGATATCATCGAGAACAAAGGGATCCCAATTAGCCTAAAAAGAAAAGCCTTTGAATCATGCATGCTGCCAGTGATTACGTATGGATTGGAGACTATGGCCCTTACAAAGAAAAGTGTAGAAAAGCTCAAATGCACGCAACGATCCATGGAGAGATCCATGCTTGGAGTAAGCCTAAGGGCGCAGTTAGGCGCAGAACCAGAGTAGCGGATATCATGGATCGTGTAGCGAAGCTAAAATGGCAATGGGCAGGACACGTTGCAAGGCAGGATGCTACAAGATGGCCTCCTAGAGTTCTGAAATGGAGACCTTGGGAGAATAAAAGAGGCATCGGAAGACCTCAAAAGATATGGGCCGATGATATAGCCGCTGTGGGGGAAAAGCAATAGCTACAATTAGCAAACAACAAGGAAGGATGGAAAGAGAAGGAAGAGGCCTATGTCCAGCAGTAGAGACGAAGGGTGATGAAGAAAAAGAAGAAGTGTTTCACACTGTAATGTGTGTTACTTTTGAGGTATTTACCAAAAAATAATTTAAATTAGCGGCGTTTTCCGGTGATGTTTTATTCCTTGTCACATAAATGTCAAGACAAGTTTTGGCATGTTTGAATGTCATGTATTTTACATGGTGTGGAATGGTTAATTACTTTTATGCCGTCAGAGGATTATGACATGTTGTTTTAGGAGGCACTGTCGTCTGATAAGTTTAACTGATTGAGGATGAATGACGTTGGAGAAATGGGTGGGTCGCTCTTTATCCAAGATGCATGATTAATATACTAATGTTAGTAACCAAGACCTTCGTCTTAATATCGTGAATATAGTCCAATGAGAATCTTCTTCTTCTCACGCAGTAGTTTTCGCAGCAGTCTTCGGTCGTCACAATTTTCCAAACACGTGCATCAAGTTCCCTCATTTCTTTTCAATATTCAATATTTCTCATGGTCACATCTCTTAGGCTGGCCAATAAGCTATCAATGGGTATTTAGCGGATATAAAGATTTACAAATATAGGTTAAGGTGTGAGTGCCGGCGGACGCTGGGACATCGTTCGCATTTTCGTCAGTCGCATTTGGCCTCCTATTGGCTGATTCGGTGGCGCTCGCATCGAGCTTCTATTGGTGGATTTGTTTGATGCGAGTGGCTTGACGTCCGGCAGGCCTAGGTCCTCCGCAGGTATGTTGGAGGAGGCATTCTTTGGAGAAATCCAGCCTAGCGTAGCCGAGTCGTCTTCGGAGTAACCTTAATGTCTGGTTCGTAATTTATTCATAAAACTTGTAGTTAAAGGTTCCACCTGATTTACCACTACCCATTTTCCTGCAGAACTCCAAAAACTATTCGAAGTACCTACCATCCTCTCTCAGATATTTAGCATATTTTCTGCCAAGGTAAAGGATAACAAAATATAACAAGGACTTACAGAGTCTAGTAAGCCCTTGTTATCTTAGTAGAGTAAAGGATGCAGATATTAGGAACGAATGTAAAGCTGATCTTAGCATAATTAATAGAATAAAAAAAGGGTCGCTCAGATGGTTTGGGCATATTGAGTGAACGAGTAAAGAAAGAATTGTAAGAAAGATATATAATGCAAGTGTTGATGGCACCAGAAAGAGAGGGCGACCGCAGAAGACGTGGCACGACCAGATAAACCAGACACTGGAAGATGGCCCCGTTAGAAGACTCAACAACCGGCGAGCTTGCATGCGAAGATGTATGAATGAGGCGAGATTTGTAGCAGGACAGAAGAGAGTGGCGCTATCCTCTCTGCCTACCCCCACGTGGAAACGGCGTGATGGTAAGTTAGTTAGTTATAGGATAACATTCTGGTTTTTTAATTTTTTTTACCATATAGACATGTATATTCTCAATGTTCACATACTAAAAAGCCATAAAACTCGTTTGGAAAAGTTTTAAAAACCATCTTCAAAAGCCATTCGGAAATGGTCACTGCCTGTCCTTAGATACTACACGTGTACACGAAAAACGTTCACGATGCCACGTTGCAATGCTTGATATGGCCCAAGGAGCCATGGAAGAGAGATTCTTTGGCGGGTTGTTTGATGTACCACATATGTGGATGGAAGATGACCCGATGTAGTGAAGAAGAAAGATTCCTACCCGACCGGGAGAATCTCATTGTGTTCAGGAATTTATGCGTGCGGCAAAGCTAGTAAGACAAAGGGCCGGTTATTTCAAGTTGGATTAAAGTAAGCGTTTTTTTAAAACATAGATTTTTACGTTCTCCACCAATCAGATGATCCGTTTTCGTAAAAATCTATGCTTTAATCGACCGCTTACTTTGATAGAACTTGAAACAACCGGGCCAAATAGGATAACACAGGGTGGATAAGTAATACTCACTCTGAGGTGCTGCTTTGACAACCTTTACAAACTGAAGTGACCAACAGAAATATTATAGTGCGTACTAGGGCCCGTCGCAGGTCTCGATCACCACAAGCGAAAATCAATAAACAATTCTGAGGGCGAAAGGAACAACTGAATGAGTCAAAAAAACTAACCCATAAAAAACAAGTTTTTATTGTACTCCCTTACTCACTGAATCAGGTTTCGTATCTATACACGCGTCGGAATCATTACTCATTTGTATTGATTCCAATTTGAAAAAAACATTAAAATTTCTAAAAATCAAAAATCATACTATAAATATTAAAAAATTTTAAACGAAAATTTGTTAGATAATTTTTATCGTCGCCACAAGTCTGCCTGCAAAGTTTCAGCTCGATTGGATCACGGGAAAGGGGTTTAAAATCGATCCAAAGTTTTTCCGGTAGACAACAAGCCGCAGACGCTACGAGTTAAAAGAGAGGGAGTAAAAATGCAGGTTTTTAGGAGAGCTTTTGTTTACGAAATATCTCGAAGTTTTAATTATGTTTATCTAATTTTTACACTAATACTTTTGTTTTTTCCAAGTTCACTTAAGTTGTTGTTTCTTGTCAAATTTTTCAAAAACAAAAAAGTTTTCCTTCTGGATATGTATCTAAAGAACATCTCTGCATACATGCAACTGCATTTGATAGTATGCTTAAATCTTGCAGATGATTCCCAGTTTTCGCCAAATCTCGAAATACACCAATGCAATAAAAATTTATACATAATTAAGATGAGATATTCAGGCAACCCTTTGTGGTATTTTACCGGTGTTGCAAGGCCTAGCCGTGACAACTTGCGAAGCCGACGATTACCTGCTGGTAAAATACGAAAAATCTACGTCACGTATGCTGCTCTACGTCATTGACCGGCACCTGGTGGTTACGTAAACAAAGGAATCCACCTTAACAGTACTTCAACGGTCAGATAACTATTTACCATAACAGCTGTGTGACGAGCCCAGACAGATCATTCGACCTTGTCTGCACTCGTCACTATGACTAGTTTTACCATATTTTAACACTCTGCAAAATGCAGTGGAATGCTGCCTGCACTTTTATGGACGAACAGCTGACTAAGTGCATTATTACGCACACGTGCAAATGAAGATGCATTTGGTGAACTTGTCAACCTGATTTATGCGCTTTGTTTTCAAATACGTTTTTAGATTTGAATTGTTGAAATAAACAAGACAAAAAGTATTCTTTAATTTATCTTATTTAAATGTAATTGAATTAAGATAAATTATATAAATCGCGTTAAAAATGTCCTTAGGTTTTCACGGCCGTTCAGAATCTTCTGTGTATAGTTTTCTGGGATATTCTGCCGTGTATATGTGACCTCTATGGCCAACGTTTCGGATCCCATTGCAGGGTCCATCATCAGGGCTAATGTGATAAGTGAGTGTTGAAGTGTAGGTTAAGTATTGCCTTGCAATACCGTACCGAAGTCAGGGTGTCTCCAAGTTTGTGTTATGTTACATACTGGATTGCGGTACCGTGTCGAAAGCAAGGTGTGTGTCTTAATGTAGTGTGTTATGTATCTACTAACGGATATCGGACTGTGCGGATCGTCGATTTGATTTATCCTGCAGTGCCGTATTGCAAGGCAATACTTAACCTACACTTCAACACTCACTCATCACATTAGCCCTGATGATGGACCCTGCAATGGGATCCGAAACGTTGGCCAGAGAGGTCACATATACACGGCAGAATATCCCAGAAAACTATACACAGAATATATAAATCTCATAGAGACAAAAATACTTTGATGAGAAACGAGTATGAAAGTCTTTTCACACGATGGTCCAGGGCTTACAACCTATTTGAGTGGATTTAAGTGATAGTTCTACATAACGCAACGTTCACCAATTGTATATGTTAAATAATTCGGAAGAATATAATATACACATTAAAAAGAATATTGCTTAATACTCTTGATTAAAAATACAGACGTATCGTTATCAGCATCTAAATCTATCTATACTATTTGATGAGAACGATTAGAGATGTCTCTAGCTAGCATAGTCCCTTCAAAAAAGGGGAAGGTTTCAATTTGGAACACATATATATAACTTTCAAAAATTTGATAATGTGTGTATATTCTTTTGATGAACTTGAAATTGGTAAACGTTGCATTGTGTAGAGTGATCACTTAAGCCAGCTCAAACATGTCGAAAGCTCTGGGCCATCGAATAAAAATATTTACATATACGCTTCGTCCTTACGAGACTTATTAACTATATAATTAAAATTGTGTTTAATAGAATTAATAGAAATATTCGTATAATTAAACGAATTTACTTATTTATTCACCATTTAATTTTTAGATTAGATTTAGATAATTGTTAGATTTTTTAAAATATGTTCATTTTCACCCTATCTCCTGTTTCTTTCGCACCTTCCAATATTTACCCCCATTTGGATACTTGACACCGAGATATGATTGTTTATAATTTTGTAAAATTTAATTAGTATTAAGTATACCCTGACGAAGGACCATTGTTTCCGAAACCGGTTGGTTTTAAACCAAAAATTAAGTGGTGATAAACTAAGTAAATTCGTTTAATTATATTTATAATGAATAACCACAAAGTAATAGCAAAATACAATAGTACAGAAATATTCGATTCCTGCACAAAAATTGTTTCAATTTGGAACACATATATATAACTTTCAAAAATTTGATAATGTGTGTATATTCTTTTGATGAACTTGAAATTGGTAAACGTTGCATTGTGTAGAGTGATCACTTAAGCCAGCTCAAACATGTCGAAAGCTCTGGGCCATCGAATAAAAATATTTACATATACGCTTCGTCCTTACGAGACTTATTAACTATATAATTAAAATTGTGTTTAATAGAATTAATAGAAATATTCGTATAATTAAACGAATTTACTTATTTATTCACCATTTAATTTTTAGATTAGATTTAGATAATTGTTAGATTTTTTAAAATATGTTCATTTTCACCCTATCTCCTGTTTCTTTCGCACCTTCCAATATTTACCCCCATTTGGATACTTGACACCGAGATATGATTGTTTATAATTTTGTAAAATTTAATTAGTATTAAGTATACCCTGACGAAGGACCATTGTTTCCGAAACCGGTTGGTTTTAAACCAAAAATTAAGTGGTGATAAACTAAGTAAATTCGTTTAATTATATTTATAATGAATAACCACAAAGTAATAGCAAAATACAATAGTACAGAAATATTCGATTCCTGCACAAAAATTGTAACAATCTTAACATTCGAGATCCACCATCTTTCGAGAAAAGAGAAAGAGAGAAAATAAATGCGAATAAAATTTTCAGTTCTTAAAATATGAAAGCATTATACATTCATGGCCTCCCCTTTGGCGACCAGGAAAAGCAATTTCGCCACTCGTTTATCGTTGTTCCAATAAAAACTTTACGAGGTTCCGTGGCGATACAGCCGGCGCGCATAGAACCGGGATAATACGGGATGCGATAGAGGATAACTTTTAATTAAGACTATCAAATGTCCTGGCCCCAGGTTTACGATCCTGCAATCCGGGTATCCTATAATAATTGTTTATGTCAAAATCGTAATATCGTATTATTATACAGACATAAACGATGAACGGCATGCACTCGTAACTATAACAAAAAAATTTCAAGATCAGTGACATAGTCAAACTGTGGGCATCTTTGTTACTACTAGATGAATATGGACGCTTTTTCCACTTGAGACAACTCCTGAGATGGAAGATTGAATTGAAAACATGGATGTTCCGTACAGAATACGCGAAGATATGATGCGCAGGTCTCCCGTACTTGACTCGTAGAACAGACCAAGACTGTACAGCGGTAATCGTAAACCCGCTGACAGTGGTTGTTCTAAATATTCACAAAAGTGAATTATCCGGTTGCAGGTAGTCCAGTTGAAGTTCCAAAATCCAAAAACAGTAGGTAGAGCAGAGGTCAGAGGTGTTGAGTAAAAGTCAGAAGAAGTGGTCCAGACGGCGTATAAAGCACAGAACGGAATGAATCTGTAAATCTTAATCTGAAACTTCGACAGCGACTGGTCAAATGTTATATATGGTCAGTCCTGCTGTACGGAGTGGAATCGTGGACCCTCAAAGTGAGTAGCATGAACCGGCTGGAGGCGTTCGAAATGTGGATACATCGGAGAATGCTCCGGATACCCTGGACGGATATGGTCAGCAACACAAGAGTTCTTCAAAGAGCTAGAGTGAATAGAGAGTTGCTGACAAATATCAAAATCCGAAAGGTATCGTATTTGGGTCATGTGCTCAGAGGAGAAAAATACGAATTGCTCCACCTGATTCTTATGGGCAAGATAGAGGGTCGTAGAGGTGTTGAAAGGAGACAAATTTCCTGGCTCCGCAATATACGCGACTGGACGGGCATAAGAAGTGTTGGAGAGCTGTTTCGTGCTGCCCAGGACAGGGACGCTTTCTCTCGGGTGATAGTCAACGTTGGGGGGACCTGACATGACACCAAAAGAAGAAGAAGAAGATAGAATTATATTGTCACGTGTTGTGGTTGCACGAGGAATTAATGAAAACGCTGGGATTTAATACAGAATTTATTGAATACCGATTAATTAATTAAACTAACGTACAAAGTCGCTTATCACTATTAAATGTAACGCTATTCCTCAAATTAAACGCAAATTTATCACTCGTAAATAGACACTTTTTATTCGCTTTAACACTTTATTTACTGTTAACAAAAATATTCCATCAATTTTTGCACTTATTAATTTCGCTACGTAGGAATTTTATAGAATTGCTGCCGGATTACCGCTCGTTTGGCACCACCGGCTTCTCGCCGCTACCGCTCGCTTGGCCGGCCTGACCCGCCGCTCGCGGCTAACTTCGCTTGTATTATCGCTGTCAACGCGCACGGAAAATAACTCATTCCTTACTCCCGTGTGTCGTATTTATATTCGCCAATGCTCTGATATCGAAATCCGAGACGTTTCACGCGGTTTCGAGAAGTTCCTCGCGTTTTACAGACTTTTGGAGATGTTTCTCGTAAGCCGTAGATAATGCTAGGCCATTCTGGAATCTTCGTTAGTATTGTGATCATTTCAAACAACTGTCACTTGACACGAGTGCGCGATTCTTTTTAGCCTAGTTACAATATTAATCTAAACGACATAAAAAAATGAATGAAGATAAATCCGGACTTACCCATGAAAAGGCAGGTGAACAGGGACATTTCGGTGGATCCTCTGGTGGTGCTGATCTGGATGGCTGCCAGGAAGGTGTAGCCGACGATGAGGCCGGTCACGTAGCTCATGAGAGCCTTCCCGTGCAGGTTGCGCAGCTCGGGGATGATGGCGTACACTAAGAACGTCGCCAGCAAGAAAGGGATGGAGATGATCATCCCTAAAACAACACAACATAATTGTCAGGAAAGTTACCACCAACATTGCTTTATACATATACGCCCTTAGAGCTTTTACATGAACCTACATATTATTGATTTACAAAAAGATTAGTGCAGCAAGCAGTGTAACTTAAATATATTTAACTGTAAATAGTTGCGTATATTTTATACGAACCGTATGTTTTTCCACGAAACGATTCTCGACGTTTCGTTGAATGTTGAATGCTTATTCAACGTCTTCAGGAGGACGACCTTTTTCCGCGGAGGTAGAGGGCAGACTAATTACTGCTTTCGAGGCCGCAAATTATATGCACTTTGTTGTGGAGTTGTTGTCGAAAGCAGTAATCAGTCCGCCCTCCACCTCTGCGGGTAAAGGTCGTCCTCCGTCTTTCTGATGACGTTGAATAAGCATTCAACGAAACGTCGAGAATTGTTTCTCGGAAAACATACGGTTCGTATAAAATATCCGCAACTATTTACAGTTAAATATGTCCAACGACCGTAATAACAACCTTAACTCTTTAATAACTTAAATATGTTAAGAAAATAAAGGTAAGGTAAAAATTAAGTAATATAATAAAGAAAATCATTAATACACAATACAAAATTTATGAGAAAAAATTATAAATCAAACAAATAAAATTAATAACAATATTTAAGGATACAGATAACTTTTTCAACATTTGCGCGCGCGTGTTTTTTTAAAAGCACCAATGCTACTTGTACAAAATAAATCGTTAAATTATTAAATTAAATCATTAAATTATTCTAGAATAAATACTCATATAAAAATAAGAGTGGGAAACACCTGCATGAAATAGATTGAAATGGACATTACAACGGTAGGGTATACGATAATTAATCATGTTCGCCAAACCTGGGCAATCCACAATGCCCTTTATTTATTTTTGCGCTGCGAAAGGTCTGTTAAATTAATTAATTGCATTAAATAATTCTATTCAAGATTGTCAATTGGAATATGTAACTTATAGTTTATGAATCTGAGAAACTAAAGCCATGTATTCACTAGGGGACAAATTGTCCCTCAACAGCACGCGCGGCATAGAGTCTACGTGACGTTGCAACGTCGTGCACTGTTCCGCGACCTCGCGCACAACATAGCGCGGCATTTTTATGTGCCGTGGGAACGTTGCCATGCGCACGGTACCCGAGCGTACTCACTGCAACATTTCGCGGAGCGTCAGTACCACGTGGTATGTTTACAAGTGAATACGCATGCACTGTATCTGTCAAGATGACAATGCGGGGAAACGAAATCGTTCTCGAACTCATCTAGCTGTATCGATCGAAGATCGCATAGAATGTCCGTCCTTCTTTCTCTTTGCAGTAAATAATTTCGCATTCTCCTCTTTTTTCTCCTCTTACTTTTCGATAAACTCATTAACATAAACAGATACGCGGCTATCATCATAACCTCATAGGGCGATATATTTCCGCGACGTCTGGAAAACAATAATTATTTGCAAAAAGGACCTTGTTTTTAATAATATTCAATGTACTACAGTAAACCCTCGTTAATTTGAAATTGCGACCCAAAAAAACAATTCGAATTGCGCGGAACCCCGTTTTCGCCAAATGAGATACCGCAGCTGTCATCCATAACCTCATCGGATGACATTTTCGCGACAAGATATGTGAGTCCCGGTGTGTACACGTCAAATGACCGCGTCATTGTCCCCGAAACATGAGCGTAGATGTTGATGCGACGTGTCGAGCGGAATGTTTCGCGATTTGTCACCTAGTGAATACATGGCTTAATGCTGTACGTTGCATTTTTGTAGGAATTAATTTTATATATGATGACCAAAGTGTGGAATTATATTCCAGGATGCTAATGACTAAAATGTGATAAATTTTTTTGTTAGATTGTTAAATTAGAATAGATAAGCCTCATATATGCGAATATATAAATCAACAACATAAAGTAGCGACGAAATTTCAAACATATTCAAGAATTCTATAAACGCATCAACGGAGATAGTGAGGGAAAAAACAGTAGAAGTAATATCATGCGGGGTGTTGATGTTAATTTTGTAGTAGACGATGTGGATGTTCCTTAAACATAAAAAGTATTTTGAAAACCTCCTCACTGTGTCTAATGCCGACCATGGTGCTACTGTCAACTAGATCACAAGTGAACTAGATCACAGTGGAACTTCTAATGGAGAAACCTTTTGTCGAAGATGTCTGTAATGTAAAGCATGAGAGGAATGAGTTGGCAAAAGAGCTACACTTAATTGTGATCAAAATCTGGAAAATCTAACCACTCATGGAGCAGTGAAAACGCGGAGTGATAATCGCGATCCACAAAAAAGGAGATAAAAAGGACTGCGGTAACCACAGAGGTATCAAATTGATTACAACAGTGTACAAGGTGTTATCAACATTAATCCTAAGGAAATTAGAACCACACGCAGGGATTATAGGAGGATAGTAGGAGATTATCAGTGTGGCTTTGGGCAAAATCGCTTCATATTAGACCAGATACCGAAAAGACCCACGAATCGATCACTAATAACTAATTAAAGTAAGTAGTAGTTGGCCACACGGGGCTAGAAAGTCCACGAACGCAGTCACAATAGAGTGCCACCCATCCCTTGACATTGCTTCTGTGTCCATTTCTACACTTTTTGTAAGCAGTAAACTCAATTCAAGTGTTCGTAGTGAAATCTTTTTTAATTACGTTTATTCGTTTTTAACCAGTCTTCAAAGCCGTAGTCACGAGGAATTTGAAATGGAAAAAACATAGATATTAGGGTAATACAGGCGGTTATAAAATGTTACGAATCGTTTTACGAATTCGCTACATGTTATTATGATAATTAAAAAATAAAGAAAAAGAAGCATCCAAGGGTGCCTCGAATAAGCTAGAAAAATTTAAAGCGGCCCGAAGCTTCTGTACACATAATGCCTTGTAGTAATTTACATCGAATATTAAAAATTCGTTTGCTTTGATACAATTTAAATAAAATTATTAAAACCTTGCAAAAAAATTGGTTCAAATATTAGGTCCTTACATATGAAATTGGCGTTTAGTATGGGAGGAACATAAAGTCATTTTTTTTTATTATAATATATTTATTTAATCAAAGTATGTACCATTGCTATCTATGCACTTTTGCCATCTCAGAGGTAGTTCATCGATCCCTTTACTAAAAAAACCATTCGGACGGGAATCAATAAAATCTTTGAAGGCGGTTTGGACTGCCCCATCGGAGTTGAAGTTTTTCCTTTGCAAGAAGTTATCCAAATTTCGAAAAAAATGGTAATCTGTTGGGGCAAGGTCCGGAGAGTACGGTGGATGTCTTAGACATTCCAATTGAAGCTCCTCTAATTTGGTAGCCGTTTGTTGTGCAGTGTGTGGTCTAGCGTTATCATGAAGCAGCAGTGGCCTAGAGCGATTACCCAGCCTCGATTGTTTAGCAGCTAGCTTTTCCATCATGGTTTGCAGTTGCTGACAATAGACATCTGCCGTAATCGTCTGGCCAGATTTAAGAAAGCTGTAGTGAACGACACCAGCACTAGTCCACCAAACGCTCACAAGTAACTTTTTTGGAGTCAATTTTCGCTTGGGGCATGGTTTGGCTGGTTCGGCCGGGTTCAGCCTTTGCGATGAGCGCTTCCGTTTATCGTACAGGATCCACTTTTCATCACAGGTTTCATCACATTCGATTTAAAATCCCTTCATTATTGTGCCGGTTGAGTAATGCAACGCAGCAGTCAACGCGCGTTTGTTGATTTGCTTCACTCAATTCGTGAGGTACCCACCTTTCAAGCTTTTTCACCTTACCAATTTGCTTCAAGTGGATTAAAACAGTTTTATTATTAACACCGCAGCCTGCAGCTAACTCGGATGTGGTTTGCGATGGATCCGCTTCCACAATAGCCTTCAATTCTTCATTTTCCAGAGATTTGGAAAACGAGTTATATCATTCCAGTCTTTAAAAAGGGCAACCACTCGGATATTAAGAATTATCGACCTATTTGTATCCAATCTGCAATACCAAAACTATTTGAACTTTTATTGCTAAATAAAATAAAAGAATACTTATTCAGCATTATATCCCCTCTACAGCATGGATTTATGCCAAACAGATCTACTCTAACAAACCTTCTTGCTTTACAAGCCGATGTCTTTGATGCCTTCAAAGATTCTCACCAGCTAGATTGCTGTTATACAGATTTCTCCAAGGCGTTCGATCGAGTCTCTCATAGAGTTCTACTTGATAAATTAAATGCCTTGGGAGTTTCGGGTAACATTAAAGCTTGGCTCGAGAGTTATTTACATAACAGACAAATGATTGTTAGAATAGCTGAGTTAGAGTCTGACTACTTTTGTGCAGTAAGCGGGGTACCACAAGGCTCCCACATGGGTCCAATTTTGTTCTTTATATTCATTAATGATGTAATCCCCATGCTTTTGTTATCCGGTGTGAGGTGTTTGCTATTTGCAGATGATATGAAACTCTATAGAGTAATAAATACGGAACACGACTGCAAACTTCTGCAGAATGCACTGGATATTTTACAGAAATGGTGTGAAGAAAATAAACTTTCTTTAAACATCTCCAAATGTCAAATGCTGAGATTCTGCCGTACCCGGACAATAGTAAACTATGATTACAAAATTAATGGTATAACTTTGAGTGTCGTTGATGAAATTAGAGATCTGGGCGTAATTGTAGACAATAAGTTTTCTCTTGTGTCACATATCAATTGCACAGTTGATAGAGTCTTAAGAACCCTAGGTTTCGTACTCAGATTAAGTAAAGATTTCAAAAATATTGGAACTTTTAAACTATTATTTAAGAGTCTGGTTAGACCAGTATTAGAAACAATTCAGTTGTATGGAGCCCTCAATATGCTGTTCATGTGTCACATTTAGAGAGAACACAAAATAAATTTCTCCGTTTTATCAATTATAAACTTAATTTACCATCAACACATATTGATTATAACTTTTTAAGATCATTTTGCTTTCTTGATAAATTGGAAATAAGAAGAATTGTAGCTGATCTCGTCTTTTTTCACAAAATAATTAACGGGAACATCGACTGTCCACAACTGTTGGAACGAATCTGTTTGCGAGTTCCATCCCGAGTAACCAGAAATTACGCAGGGTTTGCCTTGGAAGCTGCGACAACTAATTACTTTTTTAATTCACCACTTCAAAGGCTTCCCAGACTTGTTAACAGATTTGAACAGTTTGACGTTTTTTCCACAAATTTAAATAAATTCAAACATACAATTCGCAATATTCTTAATCAACAATGAACATTCCTCTATGTCTAAAAATAATCCTCAAATATATGTAATTATCACTCTTTTCTTGTATTCTTATCCTATAAAAAAAATAATTCTTAATTTATATTTCTGTAATTATCGCTAATCCTATAAAAAATATGATGTATTTATAGATTTATGAAATTATGGATTCTGTGTTTAAGTTTAG
>JADDOH010012169.1:0-79877 GCA_016648135.1 Agrypnia vestita
ACTAAAACCTGAATTTTTTCTCCTCAATGTTGATGAATTCATTATTTTAAGACCAGCCAAACTTAAAAACTCAAAGTTGACAGCATCACACTGTTATACAGTAACTGTCAAGAAACAAAAAAAGAAATATTGCTTACTTCAGAATACGGCCGATTATCAAATTCTATTAACTTTGTAACAGTAAAGAAAACAATTGTGTTTGTTGCAGAGCAAACACAATTGGCCGCGAGACGACCGTCATTGGCCGCGAAGCGGCCACAATAGCATAAATGGAAATTTGCCAGATACAATTGGCCGCGAAGCGGCTGACGTAGGCATAGGTAAACAATTGTGTTTGCTGCACAGCAAACATAATTGGCCGCGCAGCGGCCATCGCTGGCCGCGGAGCG
Source organism: Agrypnia vestita (assembly GCA_016648135.1). Lineage (NCBI taxonomy): Eukaryota > Metazoa > Arthropoda > Insecta > Trichoptera > Phryganeidae > Agrypnia > Agrypnia vestita. The sequence goes on from JADDOH010012169.1 coordinate 390, forward strand.
GCCGTCATTGGCCGCGAAGCGGCCACAATAGCCGCCCGCAGGGCCTAGCAGTAAGCAATCGGCGAAGCCGATTGCTTTCCTGCTAGTCTATATATTAATTACTCCAAGCAATGTCGTTTCTGCATACTGATAATTTCTGTTGCCAGTTTAAAAAAAACCATTTTAGAGTACATTAAAAAGATTAAAAAATATAGGAATACGAACAAACTGATATCAAAAAACATCCAAATCCAAATTATCGAAAATTAAAATATCGGAATTTATAGATTTTTTTAAATATTTTCGTGGAATCCGTGTATTCAAAACAGCCAACGTAATTGCAGTCAACGAATTTTTGTGCTGGTCATACCACAGAATGACGCTTTATGACATTGACAGTAAGTATACGTTTACGCTTTTCTTTTTATTGTTTTTGCATTAATCTTGCTTCAATAAACGTTCAAAACATTTATTTATTAAACATTTATTATGCTTTATATTTTATTTAAACTGCAAAGTGAACTTAACCTTAGATTAACGTCATAACGTCTCTCATATAACCTCAAAAGACTCACAGCGCGTGGCGCGAATGTCATTTTACGTGTCATTTTCTCCATATTTATACATAAATATTATTATTTTTCAGAATTTCGATGGAAGACTCAACATCACAAACCGGCAATTTGATAATGCGATTCGAGTTCACAATATGAAAGAAGAAATGCCAGACGTAGAGAAATGCCAGAAGAAATGTCAAACATAACAGAAGAGGAATGTGAAAGAAGGAATGCTGACCAGCGGGAACGTAAAAATGCTAGGCAAAGAGTGTATGCTGAAGGAAGAAATGCGACATCTTATTTTAAATGTGCAGTACAACTGTGCTAATGCATTTGCATCTTTCGGAGTGCAAATAAGTGACATACCAGGTGTAGGCCCGTATTGTTTAAAAATTTCAGGTGAAGTATATCATAGAACGTCTAGAAGTTTGCAGAGTGATGGAGAGGTGCCGGCATATGCGCAACTATATGTTTACGATGCGGATGAAGCAGTCAGGGTACGTATGAGCCATCCGTCTAACCTTAGATGTCAACAAAATATAATGGAAACTATTGATAATGTCATCCGTCGTGTAAGTCCATATGCTCTCCAATAAAAGATTGAAAGAAGCGGTTGAGGAAGAAGAATCTATAGTTGCAGAGCACGGGGGCCAGATGCGGAATATTCAACTACTCTTTACGCGTTCTTCGTTAGATGACCAAAGAAGGTATAATGCTCCATCTAATAATAATGAAGTCGCCATTGTGTATGTAGCAGATTACGAAGGTAGGTTACCGCCAAACGTAGATTTTTCTGTTCACCCTAAGAATGTAGGAGGTCTCCAGCGTATTAATATGTTATCAAAACATTTAGATCCGATGGTTTTTCCATTGTTATTTCCATCAGGTGAATTTGGTTGGACTCTACAGCCTTAAATAATACAACATTAACTGCATGGTTTAAACTTAACCAACAAGATAATGAGGCATGTAATATTAAGTATCAGGATTTAACTAATTTCTATGTTTTTTCTAGCAATAAGCAGTGGAAGAAGAGGCAATGTGGCGGGGACAAGATTATTGGTCGCATGTCCCCCGTTTCTCCTAGAAATATAGAATTATACCATTTAAGACTTATTCTTTTACAAGTGACTGGGGCTACGTCCTTTGAATCTTTGCGGACTATTAATGGTTGTCTTAGTTCCTACATTTCGTGATGCAGTACGAGAATTAGGACTCATCGATGATATTGGAGAATGGCAGCGTTGCATGGCTGAAGCTTCAACGTATATGATGCCCAAAGCTCTTCGTGACCTATTTGTCTTATTAATGATTCATTGCCTCCCACCAGATCCGTTGCAGCTGTGGAACGATTTCAAAGATTTGATGTCAGAAGACTTTAGTCGTCAAGGTGCTACTGCAGAAATTGCACAAAATTGTTCCCTTTTGTATATTCAAAAGGCATTAATAAATGAAAATTCTTCATGCACATCACAGGGTTTGCCGGGACCAGATTACAGCAATACTTATAATGAAGTGGTTGATATTAATTTAGCATTAGAAAGTTCTTTAGGGTTAGAGATGGCTGGAAAACTCAATCGAGAACATTGTGCTTTCGACAGTATATTAAGTAAAAAATTTCAGATGTACCTGAATCAAAAAAATGTTTCTTTATTGACGGTCCTGGTGGCACAGGTAAAACGTTCCTTTATAAGACTATTATACATACTTGAAGAGGAAGATCTAAGAAAGTTTTATCTGTTGCTTGGACAGGAATATCAGCAATTTTATTACCAGGTGGACGTACATGTCACATGGCTTTTAATTTACTTCTTGATTTGTAGAATAACACAACATGCAGAGTGACATCCAAGAACCGTGCAATTATAAGTGCAGCTGATGTTATCATCTGGGATGAAGCGCCGATGGCGCCAGTTATAGCTTTAGATATAATTGAACGTACTCTGCGCGATATAATGGGTAATAATGATATTTTTGGCAATAAAGTAATCATTTTGGGCGGCGACTAGACAAATTCTACCAGTTTCTCGAAGGGCTTTTCGCGGTCAGTTAGTAGCGACATCTATTAAAAACAGCCAACATTGGAAAAATTTTACTATTTTCAATTTGAAAACTAATGTCCCCGCTTTAGAAGGTGAAAATTCATTTACACAGTGGCTTTTAGATTTAGGCGATGGAAAGCTGCCTCCTGTGGAAGGAAAGTATGCGTCATCAGTGCTTATTCCAAATGAAAGTGTAAGTCAAAATGTTGTTCAAAGCATATATAATGAAGTACATTCTATAGCGGATGTTCCCCTAATGAGTAAACGAGCGATACTGTGTCCAAAGAATGAACATGCTCGATTGGTTAACGAAGATGTACTCGGGCGTTTAGAAGGTCCAATCTTTACATTTTATTATGTGGATAGTATTAAAGATGATGGTCGTGAAATGGACTACAAAATGATATATTTTTAAAATACATTCATTTATCAATAATCATTAAACTAAAATGCTATGTAATTTATTAATAAATAAGACGCTGTAATTTTATCGATAAAAATAAATACAAAGAAGAATTCGACAGCTGTTTCATTTTTTGTATGTCACTGACAGCTACCATAGACAGTAAAACCTGATTTTTTCACTGAAATTTTGTCTGTCACTGACAGCTACCATAGACACTAAAACCTGATTTTTTTCTCCTCAATGTTGATGAATTCATTATTTTTAAACCAGCCAAACTTAAAAACTCAGAGTTGACAGCATCACAATATTAACTGTCATGAAACAAAAAAAGAAATATTGCTTACTTAAAAATACGGCCAATTATCAAATTCTATTAACTTTGTAACAGTAAGGAAATCAATCGTGTTGCAGAGCAAACACAATTGGCCGCGGGACGACCGTCATTGGCCGCGAAGCGGCCACAATAGCAAAAATGGAAATTTTCCAGATACAATTGGCCGCGAAGCGGCTGACGTAGGCATAGGTAAACAATTGTGTTTGCTGCACAGCAAACACAATTGGCCGCGCAGCGGCCATGGCTGGCCGCGGAGCGGCCGTCATTGGCCGCGAAGCGGCCACAATAGCCGCCCGCAGGGCCTAGCAGTAAGCAATCGGCGAAGCCGATTGCTTTCCTGCTAGTTAAATTAATTTCCCTTCCAACATCATTGGTTTATATATAGGGATCGTGGCTGAAATGAAACCTTTGAAATCAATTTAAATTTTGTTTATATTTTACAATATTTATTTTTGTAACTACTTAATTCTTATCTTAATTTTGTATGTGTATTTTCTTTTCTTTTCTTTTCTCTTAGATTTAGGTATTCCTATGATTTACTTTAAATTCTTATCTTGATTTTGTATGTATTTTTTCTTTTCTTTTTATTTTCTTTTAGATTTAGATTCTTTAATTGTCATTTTTTATTACTACATAAATACCATATGAGAATAACTGTCACAGAACAGGTTTTTACCTAGTGTGGCAGTTATTAGTATCTTGTATTAACTAATGTAAATGTAAATGAACATTAAATAAATAAATAATTAAATGACTGAAATGGACACAAGTTGAATAGATACTAATTGTCACGTGAATATTCCACACAGGTACTTCTTTAATTTGCTGCACTTTATTCTATCGCAAGGTCGTTCCGCTCAGGTTCACACGTAAGTACCCACTGTATCGCTTTACTCTCTTCTATTATTTATTTATGGTATCGCGCGGGTTCCAAATCCGATCGCTTCTATGTCGTGCGTCGCCTGTCAAACAACTCTGCCGTTTGCCCGACATTGCTTATATGCACAATGTCGGTTCGCAATAAATCGATAATGTTCTACTGATTTCTCTTCATTTCCAGTAATTATGGTGGCTAAATCCAAGATAATGGTCCCATTGCACATACAACGAAAATGATTATTTCACTATATTATTGAATGTGCTAATAACAAAATGAAAGATAATTTACGTTTCAAAAGTAAGTATTGAATAAGATATTACACTTTAAAGTATCGAAAAATGCACTGCATATTTTGACATTTCATCGGCAATATATGAGGATAGGTTAGGTTATTCGGTTTGGTTTGGTTAGGTTATTAGGTTTGGTTAGGTTAGGTTATTATGTTTGGTTTGTTTAATTTAGATTACAATTATTTTAGTTAGATTAAATTAACAGGACATTAAATTATATAGTGAAATACTTATTTTCATTGTATGAACAACGGGACCATATTCTTGGATTATTCCCTATTGTTTTGGACTCTCGTCACAATATTATGGGTCGATCATATCACCGAAGTCATTGCTGATCATTACACAGAGGTTTGGGAAGGTCAAAACGATGAAATGACCAATCAGAGCCAATCAATGTATCGTGTGGCACTACTGTTCGATTAAGCGTGTACGAGATGTCATCAGAAGGATGAGAAAACAGTATTCCGCCTCCATAAGTGACCTCTCCTTCCGTGTCCATGTCAATATCGCGAATACACTTTCATATGAGAGAATCGTGATTTTAGAATTGTTCGTGATCGAAATTTGTTGCGTATAAAGCAGGTAGCCGGGTTGACCAAGACAGTGTTTGAACAAAGAAGTTTTTTAATGTTCTTCCCGAAAAAATAAGATTGCAAATACATTGTCACTTTTTACAAACATAATTAAGGGTGTTAAACTAAATGGTAAAAATTATATCGACATGTCTTTGGTATCAATTTTGTCATAGTCAGTGTGACACCCGACTTTTATTTTTCCTGACACAAAATTATTCGTGAAGACATTACTGTCAACTGCAGAAAACAAGCCTTCATTTATTTTTTCATTGAACTATATTAATACATTATTTCATATACGCGAATTATATATCGAATTTCTGAGAGATATTCGATAAGAGAGCAAAAATAAATTGGGTGAACCTAATATCATCAATATTTCTTTTATTATTAAACGATTTTCACATTATCCAAAACAAATGTGGAAAACGTTTAATAATAAATGAAATATTGACAAAAATTTATTTTGCTCTCCTGTAAAGTTCAAAATAATCACTAAGACCCTTTTGGCTGTCTACTTTAAAATCTTATTATAAACATTATTTTTTACTTTCACTATATATAATACTTTTGTATTCCATAATATCTACTTGTTTTTCCTACATAGTTCTCACTATATTTTAAGTTGCTTATCATGGCACAGGTTCTTCCCAGTAAGATGAATAGCTCTTTTTCTAACAAACATGTATTTAGTTAAGGATAAATAAAATTAATATTAATTAAGTATACAAAAATACGAAATATATATCGAAGACGGTGTGATATAGCTGCTGGTACTTTGGACGTCGATAGGAAAAATTTGCAGGCGGCCCGGCCGCCGTGTGAGACGCGCCAGCCAATGTATGCGATTGCTAATCTTATTCTAAACGCTTCAATGTAAGATAAAAAAGTCAATAAATGTAGTCATCTGATTCACACTATTTTTCTGAGTGGCCTGCAAAATCAGCACTCCATCAATCACTGGTAAAGTTAATAATTAAGCAAATGGCATTTAATAATCTTCTTGATTTATAATATAGATACATACGAGTGAAAGCTTTGTCCTTGGGTATCATTATCGTGCTACTAGCAAAACATGGAGACCAGGTCGTTTAACGCAACGGCCCAGATCTAAGATTAATTCATAACTTAATGTCGCAATGCAGTAATCCTCCGTCTACGCGTTACCCAATTTGCATTATAATACAGATCGATGGTATTGAGATGTGGTATTGTACGTACATTTTGAGGATGCGTAGCTATGTACACAAACACACACTTTTAAAATAATTGGTGTTAATGTAATTATCTACTATGTTTTTGTACATTGATTTTGGACAACGATGAATTGTAACATTGCCCACACGTGTCAAATGGTTTTTGTATAATAAAAAAATTACTACTTCTAAATGGTTTTTAATAATAATAATGTTTATTCCAGCGTAACCAGGTTTTTAGTGCAAGGCCTGGTCCGCCATATAGTTTGAAAATTACATATATGTTATATTGTACATGGACAGAAAATATAAAAAAGGAAAAAGAAAAATAAAAATAATTAAAGCAATAAAGAAAAAAGAAAAAAAGGGAAAAGAACAGCTATTAAATAGTTAAAATAAAATATACCATAAAAAATCGACAATAAATACACATATATATATATATATACCAATTTCAAAGTTCTTAAATCAATAATCAATATCAATAAAATTCTAAAATAATAGTAAAAGTTTTGCTTTTATACTTTAATTTAGCTTTTAGCCTCCCATAAGCTCGATTCATTTGGCTCATATTATGGTGAGTATAATTTCTGTAAAAATTTTATAACATCAAGAATCAATTTATTATAAAAAACATTATGTATCTACTGTATAAATAAATATAATAAATAAATAAAATAAATGTGTGTGCACCATCATGTATTACGCAACGGTCTTGTGTGTGATTAAATTAGATGAGAATGGGCGTAATTGTATACAAACATTTTTTTTAAAAAGCTTTGAAAGATCGCCAAACTTGTCCATTGAGACTTAATGGAATAGACTTTAAAATCAGGCTAGGGAGTCATTTGTAAAAAGATCTGCTAATAACAATAAAATAGTAAGCACTCTTGTTTTTCTAGTAGGTGCATGTACATATTACAATTACAATTTATCGGCCGTATTATGCTTTAAAGTGACAGCCTAGAAGGGGAAATTATCCTGGGCAACTTTAGACCAAAGAAGGAAGACCAGGAAGAGTGCCACAAGGGTGGATGGATGCTTTGCACCTGGCTGGAGAAGACGACTAAAGACCGAAACTTGTGGAGATATTTATTATCTTATAATCATATTATGATTAAGGTCACTATATGTTAATTCTTGTCATCTACGGGGGTCCCTTGTTTTTTTTTATTTTATTTATTTATATTTCTTTATTTAGTTAATGAAACATAGTTGTTTATCATTAGCTATATGTGTACACTTATTAAATAATATTTCTCTTCATACATTTTCCATTGTTATGTGCCGTTTACATTCTTATTTGAACATATCGATTCTGCTCAGCTTCCTCACACCTTCTGGCAAGCTATTATACTCATTTATTCCCTTGTAATAAATACAGTTTTGTGTGTTTGTCTTTTTCTATTTGGAAGACTTATTTTATTTGCGTTTCTTGTATTATGTCTATGTATCTCTGTGTTATATTTCATTTAAAAAAAAATTCCATTTTGTCGTTTAATATTTTGTGAATGAATATCATTGTATTTAATTTTAATCCTTGTTTTATATTAATCCAATTTAAATTTGAGAGCATCTTTTTAATTTTGGAATATCTATTTCTCTGTAGAATTATCCTCATTGCTCTATTCTGTTGAATTTGTAATTTTCTTATATCTCCTTCATTACATAGGTACATAGTGGGGCAATGAGTAGCATGTTGGTCTTGTGGTTAGGACACTGGCCTCGTGATCCAATGGTTGCGGGTTCGAACCTCACTCCAGACTAGCAAGTTAGTCCTATTTTCATAGTACAAGCGTTTAGCTTAGTTTGAAAATAGTAAGAATATTGATGTGACACGTATTCCGTGTTCACATCTCTATTTATTTAAAAAAAAAAAAAAAAAAAAAAAAAAAAAAAAAAAAAAAATGTTGAAAATGAGAAGCAATTATTGATTTATATATTGTTATCGCTGTTTGTTATGAGGATGTCCTCTAAAATATTTTATGTATCTTTTATTTGGAGACTGAGGCAAAAAATTTTTGGCCGAATTTTTTTTTACTTTTTAGTAAATTTAAATATAAGCGTGTAGTATTTGATGTAATATTTAAATATGTATCGTGAGATGGCTCAAAGTGTTGTGCAGCTCGCCGGTAATAGTTACATCAGTGACGGCCGTCGCGCTGGAGGTTGCGGTGTTTGAAAGTTGCCAACTGGGAGGAGGAGAAAAGTGGTTTACCGTCCAGCTACCGGTTCTGGAGCACCGCCGCGCTGGAGGTGGAAGCATCGCACGTCTTGTACATCGACCTCCGCCGCCACTTGGGAAAGTCCACAATACTCTAGACCCTTCGTGCGGCTTTCTCCAAATGCAATCTTTACAAAAGTGACAAATATTAAATATTTTGTGTAGGTGTACACAGTAGCTAAGAAGGATATTATGATATTTCAGTTTTATTTATTTATTTATTTATTTATTTATTTATTTATTTATTAATTTATTTATTTATTTATTTATTTATTTATTTATTTATTTATTTATTTCTTTCTTTCTTTCTTTCTTTCTTTCATTTTCTTTTTTTTCGTCTATTATTTCTTTCCTTTCTTTTATTATACTTTCTTTCTTCTTTTTTCCTTTTTCTTTCTTTCTTTCTTTTTAGTATTTTTTATTTTTTATTTATTTATTTGTATATTTATTTATTTATTTATTTATTTATTTATTTATTTATTTAGAATATTCACAATTTCACAGTATAATAAAACAAAGAAACATCTTAAAATATCCTACTGGAGCTCAATTATGAACGACTCAATATATCAATGTAATTTCAGATCTTAACGCTAATCTAACCAATTATATAAGAAATAAAAGAAGAGAGAAGTGAAATAAACAAAGTATGACAACAGCAATAAACCGAAAGGTCGTAACAATACGGCATAATACTCCAGAAAACACAAACTTGAAGATTCTGAGTGGCCGTGAAAACCTTAGATCATTCTTAAGTTAAGATAAGTTAGGGGAATTTCGGGAACACAGGTATAAAAAAGTGAGTAAGCAAAACAATATAAAAATAACGATCCTGTTTTATTACAGAACCCTTATTGACATTTATCCAGAAATCACAGTTACGGTGGCTGGGACATATCTTGCGGATGCTGGCAGATAGACTGCCGTAGCGGATGTTCCAGGCAAGACCAGAAGGCAGAAGACCAAGGGGCCGTCCTAGGAGGAGCTGGTATAAACAGTTGGAGGACTGCTGCGAAGCGAGGTTGCAATTAAATTAGGCTGATGTGGAGAGCAATGCCAAAGATGGGAAAAGTTAGAACCTTTTATACGGTTCAGGGACCCCGACCCAACAGGATAAGGGGTAGAAGAAGAAGAAGATGTTTTAATGTGTTGAACGGGACAGTACTATACACTCATAATAATCATTGCCAGATGCTGCGGGTCATTTCTTCTAACAGACGCTTTGGAGCTCTATAAATAATCTTTTCATTTACGTTATAACAACAAATCTGAATCAATATAGATATATATATATATATATATATATATAAAGAAACCCGTGTTTCCCTATACGCCAAGTTTTCTCCACAACCAGCCATAACCACCCATCGGTGTTTATGGTGATGGATAGCCCCTGGTGTCACATCGAAAATATGCGAGTTTGGTGGGGGTGGCTGTTCATGGGTGACGAAAATGTGCTTTCTAGCACATTGTTTTGTTATGGGAAGGCCGCAAATGCTTCAGATTGTTTCAAAATAGGCGCGCCGACTGTGTCGGTGAGTCGAAAAGGTTCCGGAAAAACCTGTTCTAGAAAGTTCTGGAAGGAGAAGGTTTTAGAAAATTCCCGAAAGTTCTATAAGGTTCTAGACTGAGTGGCGGATTGTGTCGGTGTGTCAAGAAGGTTCCTGTACATTCAATAAATTTCTTGAAAGTTCTGGAAGGAGAACGTTCTAGAAGGTCCGCGAAAATTCTATGACGATCCAAACAGTGTACTAAAAATCTACGCGTTCGAAGCCGCGCGGGCACAGCTAGTTTAGTATATTTTATTCGGGCCACTATTTAACAATATTATCCGATGCCTTATATTTTAACGTTTTACTTACACATGTTTTGTATCTATATTACCTGTTATTACCAATATCCCCCGAACTCATATGTCATAATATCCTAACCTGCTTACCTACTTTTGTGTACATCTACAGAAAAAAAGCAGGTTTCATACTATAATGTAAATCTGGTCGTCTGGATCGTTAGTAAGATTGTGAAATCGCAAAAAAATTGTGAAAATCGTCGTAAATCAATAAAATTACAAAATTATGTATAAACATAAACAACCATAAACAAACGTCACATGACGTTAATTTTGTGTGTGGACCATAGACTACCAAAATAAATTAATTAACGTAAATTTTTCTGTCCAAGCTTTGGTTCTATCGTTAATTCCACTAGGTACGTTTGACTTTTTTTTTAATTACTAAGAGCTTGTAAATTTTTAAACAATTATGTAAAGGTCAAACTAAATACTCTAAAAAATAAAATATCTTAGGAAGTAAGTCACGCTTTATTGCAAAATGACGTTTTTACTTAAAGAGACTCGGTCTTAAACGAATATTTTAATACATAACTATTTTAAAAAGAGGTTTTTTTACTAGATGATTGAATCATGCAAGAATAAATAAGTTTGTCTTAAATATATGCGAGGGGGAACAACTCTGTACATAATCTGTGGGTTGGAGATATTTATTGATCTCAAAAAATTTTCTATATGCCACATTTATTATTTTTAACATCGACCCGTTTCAATACTGCTGTATATTCGTCTGGACGTGGAATATGCAAAGGAATCTTGGAGATCGTGTTTGTCTTGTGGACTTTCGGAAGACTTTCGCCCAGTCATTTATAACTAACTAACTAACTAACCATCACACCGTTTCACCACAGAGGTAGGCAGAGAGGATTGAACGCCACACTCTTCTATCCTGGCACACCACTTTTGCTTCGGCCACATTCATACATCTTCTCATACAAGTTCGACGGTTTTTGAGGCTTTTAACAGGGCCATCCTCAAATACTTGCAGTATCTGATCGCGCCAGGTCTTTAGCGGACGCCCTCTATTCCTGTTGCTTTCGACACTCGCCTCATATATTTTCTTAACCAACCTTTCCTCGTTCATACGTTCCAATGATCAAACTATCTCAGCACTCCTTTCTTTATTCTATCTACCACACGTTTATACAGGTGTATTTTATTCTAATATTAAAACTTGGTTTCGCTTTATCTACATAAAATGCTCATTTTGATGAGCACTCATCAAACGTGACATAACCATCCCATTAAATCATTCCATATAAACTAAACGCGACTGCAATCATGCAAATGACAAGCTTGCAAAACGATTATATAACTCTTTTTAAATGCTTAAGTGTCAACTTAGACGGTTAAATTTGTGGCCTTGTCGCCTTCATATTTTTGGCCAGTAAAATGACATGACATAACTGCTCGTAGTTATCTCAAGATGGTGCGTGAGATAAATGGAAATCACACTTCTTCGGCAGGAAACCTGCACCAGTCGTTTCACCTGGTGTCGCAAGTCACGAGCCTTGCCGAAGAAAGTGACTCCTTCGCTCTGAATACTAATTTTGATAAAGAAGAAGTCCTTATTAATTCTACCAAAAAAGTTCATATCATTTTGCGTCATCCATGCCTTATTTAGAATGAACTTGAAACTGTGTAACATTTTATTTTCGTATTTCTAGGGTACTTGCACGTATGTGGTTGCATTTATTCACTTTTGAACGCTTGTTGGGCACTCTCTTAATTTATTTCGCTAGCCTCACTGAATCGCCGCTTCGCTTATGGTATCCCTTCTGTGTAATCGATGAAATGTCACAAAAACAGTATGTCTCGGTGGTTGTCCGGCTTATACAGGGTGTCCCATATCTCGACGTCAAGCCGAAATCGGGTGATAGTCCAAGTCATAATAGTTATCAGAAAAATATTTAAAAAAATAAAAAAACAGTCAGTTAAAATGAGCAAAATATTTATTTTTAATACTTAGTTAAAGATTTGTAGCAACAGGAGTGAAAAGACCGTCACAGGGTGTAGATTTTTTTTTAAATGCTTATAATTTTTAAAACACATGACTATTATGACTTGGCCATCACCCGATTTTGGCTTGACGTCGAGATACGGGACACCCTGTATACATTTTTGGGATTCCAGATGTTTCACGAATCTAGACGTTTATTCCAGACTCTCCTAGTAATTTCCAATTCACCGCAAAACGTCCAAAGTGCTGTAAAATTAACGATTAGGTACGTGTAATTCTTTCCGTTTTTTTTTACACTGTTTTAAGAATCATTTAAACCATCATCATCAGCCGGTGTGTGTCTCTCTACTGCTGGATACAGGCCTCATCCAAGGATCTCCAATCTTCCCTGTTCTCATCCATCTGCTACCCACTCTGCTAATATCGTCACTATCTAGCCTGAGGACGCGTAACACCTCATCATCTCATTACCTTGGCAGTATCTTGGTTCTCTGGCGAATTAGTATGTAAGTTTCATGTTTGATTTTTCATTCTAGTGACTTTATTTTAATGCGAACCTGTGTGAAATATTTTAGAAACATTTAGTGTGAATTCATGAACAGTAATCCGTTCATTAACTTTTTGTAATAATTTTATAGGTTTAAATTGTTCAGTTTTCATTTGTCTCTTACATCTACTATCCCGTGACTATAAAATATATGGTTCCAGACTACTGACATGAGATGATGTCTTTGAAGAATATTAAATGATATTAATGGAGCGAGTGTAATAATGGGAACCATAGAGCATAAATAATAAATAAATGAAACTTTATTCCAGTATGTGGGGAGGTTTGTGCAGTCCTATACATTCCATAGAGAATACATACATTAAATTATCATACATGCGATATATAAAAATATAAGATAAATTAAATATATAAATAGAAATTATCACATGCAGGTACATAATAGGTAATAATATAACAAGAAATAAGGTATATAACAAGAATTATTTAAATAAACAGGGCATACAAGTAATACAGCAATGATTTTTATTAATAAAAAAAATTATGCATTAGTAAATAAATAGGATGTATAAAAGAAAAGAGAAAACAAGTATACGTATTAAAATAAAGAAATAAAAAAAATAAAAAATAAAAAAATAATATATAATATATTATATATATATATATATATATATATAGATATATATAGATATATCATATATATAAAAGTGGCTTTAGCGAGCGGTGGCATCTCGATTATGAGGGGCCAGTATCTTTCTCCAGTGTGCATCAATGCTGGATGCTGGAGTAAGGCGGGCTTCCGAGATAAGGATATTCCCGGAGCTGTATACCCTTTCCCTCAATCTGCCACCCTGGATCTTATGAGGGCTGCAAAGTTGGGAACACACCCCACCTTGAACACACCGGAAGCGCTGCAGAAACTGGGAAGGCCAAACATCATACGGAAGGCGTTATTATATTGTATGCGAAATCTTCTTATAATTTCCCCAGAGTTCACATATACAGGGTTATTTGGAAAACATTAATAACCTCGCAGGATTGTATTCCTGCCCTGATTATGAGTCAAAGAAAATGTTCAAGCTATCATGACCTAATATAAATAGTTATGGTGATTGCGGCATCAAAGTTTGCATTTTTTTTTTTCAACATTTCTTATTTATTTTTTCTAAAACGTTGCACTGTTATTACAGTAACTTATATCAATTACGAAAAATTCATTCGTTTCAATACAAGTTTAATAAAGTGATAAAAACCCTGAAAAAATCCAATTGGAATACGAAGGTTTTTATTATTTTAATACTTGTATTAAAGGAAATTAATTTTTAATATTTGATATAACTTACTGTACTGATGGCCCAACGTTTTATAAAAAATAAGTCAGAAATATTGAAAAAAAAGGAAACTTTGATGTCGCATATCTCCATAACTGGTATTAGGTCATAATAGCTCGAACATTTTAGACTCATAATCAAGACAGGAATATAGTCCTGCGAGGTTATTAATTTTTTCCAAATAACCCTGTAGAGGCATAGAGGCCCCTAATTCTACAAAATTGAAGGATCTCAATTGAGATGGTTTGGACACTGTTGAATACCAAAGTACCTAATGATTACCAGATGAATCTTGAAGGTGACCACTAAGTCACCCTAGACGGGAATAAAGACTGCGGAGACTTGATTAAACATTGCTGATCATCAGGTAGGTACTGAAACAGCGTATCACAAAGGATGAGGCTTTTTGTTTTGACAATCACAAAGGATGAGTGTAATTCCAATTCGCTTAGTATTCACAGCGTCATGCACAACGAAACTCTTGTCTCTATTCATTTTACTTTCTCGGTCGGCCCATTTTGTTGATGATCGGTCGTGATTCTCACTCTCCATCAATAGCTTCACCAGACCAGAGGTTCTCTTCTTGCAAATTTGCAAGAATCATTTTCTGCACAGCTCTTCGTCCATTTATGCTGTGCCGAAGAATGCGTGGTACGTGACGCTAACACCGTGTATTGAGGATGGTACCGATGTCTTCTGCATACAAATTTGTGTTTTTAGTTTTAATTTAACACATTTATACGGCATCGGTTGATCTTTCACACTGCAAAAATTATGTTAATGCGGAGGTGAAAGTGAGGTTAATACAAACATTTGATGACAACTCAAGTCCTCTGATCAAGTTGAGTGCCCAAAGTGAACTTCACATAATGAATATGGAGAGTCAAAAATGTTGTTTCTTGTATGAATAAGCACACCATAACACATAGTGTGCAACTCCTAAATGAACTGAGCGATCATGTCGATGTATTTAATGACAGCATTGAAAGCATCAAGCAGAGGATCGCCTCCATCTAGGTACTCACTCCAAGTTATAACTTGCATAGTAAATGGAGCAATATGTTATGCAAAATATATATATATATATATATATAATAACAATAAATCCGGCGTAAATTTTAAATTTATTTAATGAATACATATTTAAAACAGTGATCCTTTCGTAATACAAGACTAATCAATATGCTTATATCTTACAATCGGTATGCTTGTAGGTATAATGATCAGTTTGTTCGAATTTCTCTACAGTAGACTGGTCAAACCACTGTCTAAGGTTTTTCAGCCATGATGTCCTCCTTCTTACAGGGACCTGACTTCCGGCATTCTTTTCCTGGTGCAAGATCTCGTCTTCTCTGGATGTCACATCACATGTTCGAGATATTCAATTTTTCAAGGATTTTTATGGTATTTATTTTTCTTTATTCATCCGAACCATAACATCTTCATTCGTAACTGTCCATCCAGCTCATTTTGAGTATTCTTCTGTAGACCCACATCTCGAATGCTTCAAGTTGCCTTATCGATTCTTCGGTAAGCGTCCATGCTTCCATTTCATAAAGTAATACGGGGATGGAGAACACGTTGCATCTGACAATTGAATTGTAATCCAAGGTTGAGATCATTCAATGATAGAAGTTCTAAATCAGAACGTTAGTCCCATTTTCATAGCACAAGCGTTTAGCTCAGTTTAAAAGTAAGGATATTGATGTAACACGTATTACATGAATGCTTTTCAATTTCGCTTACGTAATATAATTCTACATTGTGTCCTACGCAGAGATGTGACTTATCTAAGATACAGGTATTTGAAATACATATACAAGATACAAAATACGTATTTTCATCTTATATCTGAAATACTTTTTTAAAATCCATCTTGTATCTTGTATTTAGATACATTCTTTTGATATCTTAGTATTTTGTAAATACTAAGATTACTAAGATACTTTTTTCCAATGATGTACCTATAATGAAACCTCATCGAAGAAAAATGAGCCACAAAATGTTTGAAGAACTGTTTTTACTTAAGTCTCAATTAAAACCTTAAAAATATAATGTTTTATTTTGTCACATTTGTGCGATCAACGCGATTTATTCGTAAATAATTCACGTAAAAAAATAAACTTACATTCAATAAAATATGTTATCTTACAAAAGGATTTTATCTTTAAAAATTATTTGGAAGATACGTATTTTGTATCTAGTATTTCAGATACCATTCCAGAAAGTTTTTTGTATAGGGTGTCTTTTACATCACTGGTCCTACGACTATATTGCTTTTTGATCGTTTGTAACGTAATAAAGTAACGTTGTAAACTGATCAACATTATAAATTATCAACAAACAGCGTTCGCCCACTGACCCAAATGTCAGGGGTCGTTGTCCCATTGGCCGCTTGATCCTACTTCGGCTGGAGTACAAGGAAGTCGCGAGAGAAAAGGTGCCTCGTTTTCATGTTAACATTAAATGCACCTCCACATCTTTATGGGTACCTGATCATTGGTTATCTTCACAGACATATACAATTGCTACCTAAATAAATGCCATGGAAAATTTCTGTAATTTGTTATAAGTCAAGATTGATTAAAAAGTCTCTACGTTCATTATCAAGTTATGTCAACCGTTTTAATGCCATAAGCGTGATAACTCGCATGTAGTTACGCCATGCCACGGGCAAGTTATCACTTAAAGCTTTCCTTTTAATAAATACTTAAATAAAATTTTAAACCACTATTTATTGTTTCGGGGCCAATGGTCCCTTCATCAGGATACAATGTAAACAAAAATAATAATGCATGCGGGCTAAACAATTAATGTGGAACTAATGTGAAAACAAATTCAATAGCTAACTACATATTTTCGAAAAGGTTGTCATTTGTTTAAACTATTCGAGAATTTTTTCACATTTAAAATGTTTTTTTTTTTTCTGAAAAGACATGCTATGTAATTTTTTGTATTTGGACTGGTACTGAAAGACAACATAATTTTTTTTCTTAATTTCTTTAATAAACTCAATAAAAATGTTGAATTTACCATGGAAATAAAAATAAAAATGCATAAATTTCAATATTTCAATAGTTATAAATAAACTTAAATCGTAATTGATCTTATACAAATATAGTTATAATTATAATGTGCATACACTGATATGATAAAAATATAAAAATCATTTTTGATAGTTTTAGAAGAAACATCGCCGTAGATTAATGGTGTAAAGAGATGATAGAATTCGGAGAAATTATTCGAAATCTCTCTAACAATCCATAACATTTTGGAACACCCTACTCTGAAGAGTGACGAAAGAACTGGGACAGTCCCGAAAACACTGGAAAAGTCGAGAAAATACTAGTTATGTATAGAACCAATGTGTTTCGTATTAAAGTGACGTTTTAACCGGCGCGACATTAAACGACGATAATCCAGAGTGGCTAGTCTTGGATAACTGAGCGAAATATTAGGGGAGTACTTACCAACAAATGAGCGATTTAAATATAAAAAATACGGTGCGAAAGTGTAAATTAGCGCAAATATAGAAACAGTGTGCGTATTTTATGTCCAGCGACTTTTGTGTACTTAAATAAAAGTTTAAATTGTTTTTTCGTGTTCTTATGTGCCTCCTAGAGTCATGCCCAACTTCCTAGCTTCTACGAGGCTTCCGTCCAACATATACCACCGTGTTCTTCTTAATATCGTCGGTCTTCTTTACAGCACCAGTCAGAATTTCAACATACAACGTTAGTCGGTTAGTCAGTTTCGCGACAGTTAGTATGTTGTCAGTAACCTTGGGTTAACTTCTCACCTACTTCTTGTTTTCTGCCTCTCAAGAGTAGCATTGGTCTTTCCATGACAGCTTATTTAGTAATGTCATTACATAACGCTACGATAAATAATATTATAATCATTAAAAGCAAAACGGATGCTACAGATGACACAATTCGACAATTCGACGTAGGCGCAAGAGGTACTTAAGAATATTGCTAAAACATTTTTGAATACGTGCGTACTGCGTGTTTTTTGGTCCAATGGTTAAGACACTCGCCTAGGGATCTAGCGGTCGAGGGTTCAGACCTCATTCCAGGATACCAGCAAGATAGTTTTATGTCCAAAGCACAAGCGTTTAGCTTGGTTTAAATATTTGGGGATTGAGGCAAAAAAAAATTACCAAAAAAATATAAGCCTGGTTTAAAAAAAAAAATTACGTAATTTAATTTTCTACTTTTAGTCTTAATATTACTCAGCGTACAAAATCACTTCGGTAGGAAAGTAGCGCCATTTTTTGGTGAGCTCATTATCGAATTTCCCATACAAACTTTTAATTAATTGTGCTAGATTGATTGATTAATTAGTGAATTGAATTAATATATTGTCATCTAAAATACATCTGTATGCAAAATTTCAGCTCCATTGGACATTGGGAAGCTGGTGAAATAAGATTCTGTTCAGACAGACAAACAGATAAAGCATAATGGTCATGAAATATTAGGAATATCGATATGTCACATATTCCAATTAAAATTAAAATATTCATTAAAATATTCTGATTATTTTAAATGTCTAACGGTTTTGATACTGAACTGTATATTCATCAGGACGAATGCACAATAACTTATCTTTTCCATTAAAATGTAAGAGACAAGTGTTAGAAGAGGGTCTAGCTTCATTTGTGGTGGGGGAAAGGGATGGTGTTTGACAGTGGGACTTTTATATGGGGTATAAAAGTAAAGGCAGTAATATTAAAAACAATTTAATGTAGTCATCGAGGATTACTTATTTATAACGTACTCAATTTGAGATTTTATAAAAAAACATACACTAGGTATGAATTTATAGGAAACATAATTTGGAAGGGATAGAGATACATAAAATCTAGATTTCAGTACATTTTAAATTAGTAATCCTCGGTGACTGCATTCAAAATATTTTTTTAACTTTTTAGATATTGCTGCCTTTGCTTTTATACGCCACATAGGTATTAAGTAATGGTTTTTATTTTTTTAAATTTAATTGGTTGTTAACTGTATTAGATTTGGTGTTGATGGACTTTTTTATTTCTAGCATTTCTTAATTATCTAACCTAAGTTTATTTAGTCTATTATTAAAAATATGTAAACTTTTATTGCCGTTTTTTGTGTGTGTCTGTCTCCAATAGGAGGTTTGCGAATTCCGACAAATTATTATTATGTTAAATTTAATTTATGGAAGTTATTTTACGTCCGTCCCCGAAGAGTATTAATGCGCAGTATCGAAACCGGTAGACGTTTAAAAACAATCAATGTGGTTTATACAAAGATTGTTATAGATACAAAGATTGAAAGTAGTCAGGTCGCGTCGCAGTGGAAAATCGATTAATGTTTGTCAGAAACTAGTGATGGTTTAACGTGTGATTGTATCGATGATTGATAACTGAGATATAATTGTTGTCTAGTATTGATGGTTGCCCAAATCGCAAAAAATCAGTTGCCAGTCATCGACGCAATCAGACGCAAGTCTCAAATAACGGTTAGCGTGTCACCGATTAAAGTACGATCACTATCAGAAACTCTGTGTACTGGGATAAGTTCAGGAATGCCTGGAAAGTCTTGGAATCTGCGTTCTACGATGGGTCGAGGACACTACTTGATAATTCTGCCAGCCAAAGAAGAAGCCGATTCACAGCTCCAATCTGCGAACCCGAACCAATGTCTCGACATCAATCTTGAAATCTAGAAAAAAACAGGTTACGTCACAATTCAATAAAACCTGTTAATTTCTCCACGTTCTTGAATCTAAAATACATAATTTGTACAAACTAGATTAATCAACAAGTTATTGAGAAATTTTGAGTTACCTAAGCGTAGATTGTGATATATGTATCAACAGATAGCTACAGCATTTATCCTTGTGTACGAATAATTGGAATGTTTTGTAATTTATTTTTTACGTTCAAAGATTATAAAAATTCATTTCATTATTAAATGTCATCGTACATATACGCTCTTAAGTCATGATCACTGATAACAACAACAATTTATTAAATTTGACCCACCAAAAAACTCTGTGTTGAGACATGCAAAGTTTACAAAATCTATGATTCTTAATTTACTAAAAATGTTCTTAGGCCATTCAGAATCTTCTGTGTGTAGTTTTCTGGGATATTCTGCCATGTATACGTGACCTCTCCGGCCGACGGACGACCTGACGGTCTGACATCATCAGACCATCAGCCCTGATGATGGACCCTGCAATGGGATCCGAAACGACCAGAGAGGTCACATATATACGGCAGAATATTCCAGAAAACTATACACAGAAGATTCTTAAATTACTCTTAGCCACCAATAGAATAGCTTGTCAATTCTAACAAATATTTTTACACGCATACACATAACATAGCTTGTCAGGTCTAGAAAATATTTTTACACATATACACAAAGCATAGCTTGTCAATTCTAGCAAATATTTTTACACGCATACACATAGCATAGCTTGTTAATTCTAGTAAATATTTATTTATAAATATAGTTAAAATATTTACTAGAATTAACAAGCTGTGTTATGTGTACGCGTGTAACAATATTTGCTAGAATTGACAAGCTATGCAATGTGTATGCTAAATAAATATTTTTACATGCATACACATATACCCATGGACCCAAAAAAATTATTTTACTAAAAATCGTATATAAACCAAAAAAGTGTCACAGAATCGTGGCTGTGGAAGGCAAATAAAAACAATTAAAGTTTTATTAATTTAATTAATTTACTCTACATTAATTTAATCGGAGCACTATTCCTTAATTCACAATATTTTGCAATTAATTTCTCATCTGTGGAGCACTTCTTCTTCGTCTTTCCAGGATATTTGCACATCCGCGGTCGCATTCATTTCCAAATGCCTGTTCGGTACTCTTTTAATTTATTGTCGCTGTTCGTACTCGCTAGCCATACTGAATCGCCGCAGGTTTCTATATTCGAACAGTCACATTAACTGTTCCATGTAGCGATTGTTACGCCTTATATATATATAATGTATTTTCGCGAACTTTCGGGTATGATCAACTGACTTAGCGTATCTAGTCATTTCTAATTATTTTGAAACGTCCATAGTGCTGGAAAATCCTCGATTATATGATTCGCACGTATTCCTGTATTAAAAAAAAATAACCCGTACGATTACGTTACCTATTATATGATTATATATATATATCTATATCATATACCTTATATATATATATACTATATTATATATAGTTATATGTATGCCTGTTGTTCTTCAGGCGAAACGTCGGTTGACGAAGTCCTTCTGAGGACACAGATTTTGACGCGGTTACCCCCTAAAGAAATCAATCTAACCTACTATAGCGATGTATATATATACATATATATATATTATATCTATTATATATTATCGTAATAGTCTATATCTATATCTATCTGCATAACATCTCTCTCTACTATATCATATATATCTACCCTACGCTTTCTCATTGTATACACTTGATATGGAGGGATATCAACTTTAACCCTTTTTACATTAAACAATATTCTACACATATTTACACTTGGACTTATGACTCACTCAACTAACATTGCACTTAATACTTTGTAGATACATAATTATTATCTTATGAAAACAAATATTATTGACGAATTCAAAAAATATTATAATTGTGTTCTATAACGCCACTCTGGGACAGGCATAGCCTAGTAGAGTGGCATAATCCACAAATCTAACAACAACAAAAAAAATTGTGTAATCTTATCTTATATTTATATTGTTAAATTATTATTAAGTACCTATATATTGTAAAAAAAAGGATTTTTTGAAACAAATAAATAAAATAAATATCACCTTTTGCTGGCACCACGCCTTTTAAAATTTTGAATAAACAATACATTACACAACATAGATAAAGCCAGCGACATATAATAATTCAGCTGTCTGCCAAGCTCTGAGATCAATGACACGTACCATGTTAAAATTCTATCTACCACTTAAATAAACCCCTGATAAGAAAGTCGTCGACATTTTTAAAGGTTTTTTTTTACGTTTAAGCTGCCAGTGGCACCTCGCAACTCTTAGACGTCAATAAATCAGCATCAACATTTAAAAGGAAAAGTCGAGCATTAAGAGCGAGATATTACGCTCTCGAGGTCTGGACCAGCGGATATGCACTTGGTTCATTATGCCGCGGACCGCTTTTTGCATAACATCCAGACAACTTTCTTCCGCCAACCTTCGGATAAAAAATTTCTACCTGGGCGGGGCGGATCGGTCAAGTACCAAGGCGACTTGCAGTATCACATTTTCTCAATACGATTCGAATATACAGAGTGGCTCTGAACCGTAATTAGGGGCGTATATTGAAAGTGAAAATAATGCCAGATAAATGATAGATCATACGTTAATAATTTTTCATTACTTTTGGCAACAATTGGACTTTTCAATAATCCATATTCAGCCTGGAGCTGGGAGAAGAGGAAAGAAAGTAAACGGAATGCAGTGGAAATGAGATCACTTACTTTAAAATTTAGTGTGGCATATCTATTTATGATAGAGCAAAGAGTGACCAAATCAGGAATGAAATAAATAGAATTAAAATAGGTTTTCTCGGGTGGTTTGGGCATGTTGAGCGATTGAATGAGGAAAAAGACATACGACGCGAGTGTTGACGGGGCCAGAAAGAGAGGGCGCAGAAGAGTGTGGCGCTCTATCCGGTCTTTCTACCTACTAAGAAGGTAGTAAAATATTCAATTATTCTATTTGTTTTTATCGAACGATAGCGATCATTGTTTTCACTTATTCAAAAATCGCAAAATACCAATGTATCTATATTATATAATATTAATTAAAATAAAACATGTTTTAACCTCTGTTAATTAATAAATCAACGTGTTGATGAAGGGAGTGTTAACATTATACATTTTTTTAAATAGAGATGCGAGCACGGAATACGTGTCACATCAATATTCTTACTATTACTATGAAAGTAGGACTAACTTGCTAGTCTACAGTGAGGTTCGAAACCGCGACCTTTAGATCACGAGGCGAGAGTCCTAACCACAAGACCATCAAGCTATTATTAAAAGTAAACTTTTTGTTTAAAACCATTATTTATTGATCAACATGTTTCGGGCCAATGGTCCCTTCATCAGGATACAACATACACTATAAAATTTAATTAGAAGTATAGACACACAAAAATATACACCTGAGAGCTTAATAACTAATTAAGATCTATGTTAAACTTAAACCAAATTTAAAAGGTAACTCTTTGCAAAATAATACTGGAAATACATGAACTGCAAGAAGTACAACTTCAAAACTGTACTATTACAAACAATCGGTCGTTTTATACACATCGAGTTCTTCTAAAATTATTTCATAAACTTCCTAAAGACACATTAGTGTTGTACTTCGACGAGTGTCAAACTTCACAGCGATACAAGTTCGTTTAAAAAAGTGTGAAGTTTGAAGTGTATATGTGAATGTGTGTTTGAGGTGTGTAGTTTGAAATGTGCAGTACGATTAATTTATTGTAGTACTTTATTAGTGTAAAGCGGACCCTTCACAATAAAGAGGCATTGTTACCTGTTTACTTCTGAAGTTGCCTTTGCATGTTATTAAATAAACTAGCTGTAACAAGTCAGAAATGAAGGTAATTGTACATGTCGGTTCCTTAAAAAAGAAAGGAAAAAAAAGAAGAAGAAGAAAAAAGAAACGAAAAACCTTCGGTTTCTTATTTATATTAAAAAAGAAAAAAGGAAAAAATTACTATAAATAAGTTAAGGACATTTCACGAAGTTACTACGGGTGGACGAACGGACAGATAATAATAGATTATAATTGGTATTAAATAAAAAGTATCCTAGCTACTCCCCGCAGCGTATAATGGCAAACCATCATCGATTCCTGCCCAGTTTGAACGTGAACTTCCGCAATTCGAACATTACGGTCAGTTGTGTTATCACACATCCGTTTCCGGCTGCGCATGCCGCACGAGCGTGACGTCACTGCCGCCCGGGCTGGCGGAGGACTCGCCAGCAGCGAAGGGAAAAACTACATTTCAAAATGAAGACTACAACACACACACGTTCACCAGTTTGAAGACTACAAAGTGTACAGTACAATTGTAGTAAAAACTACTTGAAGTGAAGTAATTGTAGTACTGCGAAATGAAGTGAAGTAAATGAAGTGAAGTAATGAAGTAATTTTAATATTAATGCATTCGATTCCAAAAAATTTTCAAACCATGGGGGGGGGTTGTTACAGTTTCCAGAGATTTCTTCATATATCTACATCAACTTCCCAAAAATTTCACATAAAAAATGCACTATTTAAAGTATGTTTCTCATACTTTCGATAACTTTGAAGTGTATGTACTTTGTAGTGTTCGCTTTGAAATGAAGTGTACTATTTGAAGTATATACTTTCAGTAACTTTGGTGTTTTTAGTTTGTAGTGTGCACTACACTTCAAAACGTGCGAAGTGTGCACTTCAATGTAATGTAGTACTACATTGTAGTAGTGAGTACAGAGCGGACCCATCACTACTCTTCTGCAGTTGACGCGACACGTGCACGGGTCACTTTCACCGCTGCAGGACCGGCGCGAGGACATCGCGCGCCAAGCGGGCACCAAGGCCTCATCGCGAATTTTTCACATTGATAGCATCCATGAAGATCTTGAAATGGACCCGCTGCTGTTACAATTAGAAATATCTCCGCTAAGTTGGCTTGGATTTACCGTGTTTTCCCAAAAGTGTAACAAGATCTTATACAGGGTTATTTGGAAAACGTTAATAACCTCATAGGACTGCATTCCTACGTTGATTATGAATCGAAAATGTCCAAACTATCGTTACCTAATATCAATACTTATGGAGATATGCAATATCAAAGTTAGCATTTTTTTTCTCAATATTTTTTACTCATTTTTTGCAAAAACTTGAACTATCATTACAGTAACTTATATTGATTATGAAAAATTCATTTGCTTTGCAAAAACCTTGCAAAAATTGAAAAAAGTTATTTTTTACAAAGTTTTTATCATTTTATTAAAGTTGTATTGATATAAATGAATTTTTCATAATCAATACAAGTTACTATAATGATCGTTCAACTTTTTACAAAAAAATAAGTCAGAAATATTGAAAAAAAATGCCAAATTTGATATTGCATATCTCCATAACTATTGATGTTAGGTCATGGTTGCTAGAACATTTTAGACTCATAACATAGTCAGGAATCATCCGGCCAAGTTTCTGCTGCTAGCTCTGGTACACCCCGTATAAATTTTTGCTCTGAAACACGTATTAGAGCTTAATTATTTCAAATAAATCAATCTATATTTAATTAGTGTATATTATAGATATCTCACAGAGACGAAACTGTATTAATTATGGGAAAGTAGGTATAGAAGTCATTTGGGTGTAACAGGACTTATGACCTGTCTTTTGGTAGGCTTAAGTGATCACTTTACACAATTGTAACATTCGCCATTTCCACCCATGATAGAATATACCATGCTTATTCATTTTTTTGGAAGTTGTATATATGTTCAAATTGCGTGAAGCTTTCATATATGAGTTGTAAGCGCTTTTTCCATGCGGCCTGTACAAAGCCATTTTCATTCCCCTAAATCCCCACAGATGTCGCTAATGAGAAAATCTACAATTGATTTTACGAAATTTAGGGAGCAATATCCTTTTTATTATGTGTAATGAAATTCATCCGAATACTTGCATTACACTAGGATACGCCAGGAAATATTATTTCCAATTTTTGTTAAATTCCTTTTTGACCAGTATTTACAATTCAGAATATTTTGAGTTTGTTCAAATCTTTCAGAACAGTGCTGGATTTATGTCACAGAGACATTATTAATCAATTAGTCTAATTGATTAATAATGTCTCTGTGACATAAATCCAGCACTGTTCTGAAAGATTTGAACAAACTCAAAATATTCTCAATCTATATTTATTTGAGTACTAAATAATCTTCGTATTTCTCATTCAGCAAAACGCCAAATCCCGGATGTGCTCTGAATTGCCTCTCCTTTCCATTGTATATTAATTAATTAAGGTAAAATTTGAGTATTCAGATGTTCCTTGACCTTTCTATTTGTTTCGGAAAGTCCGCATGTTGTGATTGTTCAACTCCAGTATTATTTCTTAGCTACGTTTGTTCCAGGATGTGATGTTCCAACATGCAATTCTCGTTATTTCATGTTTCCTAAATCGCTTAATCCGTTTTCGCGTTTGTTTCGTTTTGGGGATCTGTCTGGGTACCGAGGCTTGTTTATCCAATGATGTTTTTCTCTCAGACAGGTTGCTGACCATACCGAAGGGGTTCTCCTCATCATTCTAAATTATCTATATATATTAATTTACATAAGTCTAATTTTATTCAAATACACTCGTTTTATTCCCTTTAAATATCATTAATTGAAGACTTATGAGATAAGAGTGTTTCATTGAAGACTTTCGAGGGGCAGACATTATTTTTACTGCAGCGGCAATAAATAAATTAACATGTAAGCATGACCCTCTTATTGCAATAAAAAATTGTGATGAACTATCTGAAGGGAAATACGGTAATGCATATTTTCTGATAGGTCTTGTAAATGAAAAATACTGCTAGGGCTTATTATCGAAGTTTATCATCTTATTTTAGAGAAAAGATGATATTCTCTTCATGAGAAACGGAAGACTACTTAAACAGATTTTAGTATGTTGGATGACATAGGAGAACATGAAAGAAGAAGAAGAAAGATTCAAGTATTCCCAAGTATTAACACAGTACATTGAGCGGTGGAAGCATGTTGTCCGAGCGATAGGCCCCCGACTGTATTAGAATAAAGTAGATGAAAAAGAATATGCTATTGTACGGATCAATAAAGAAAAAGAAGTAATCAAAACAATAAAAATCATAAAACTTCAATATCTCAGACATGTGCTGAGACATCCAGAGAAGCACGAGATCTTGGTTCTCATAAGCAGGAAAAGATTGACGGAATTCCGGACCCTGGAAGAAACGGAACATCGTGGCTGAAAAACAGTAGAGATATTCCGAGCCGCAGTAAATAAAGAGACGATAGCCAACGTCCATTGAACGGATAGGGTACAAGAAAAAGAAGAAGAAGAATAAGTATAATTAAACGAAATAACTTAGTTTATCACCACCTAATTTTTGGTAAAACCAATCGGTTTCGGAAACAACGTTCCTTCGTCAGGGTATACATAATACTAATCAAACTTTACAAAATTATGAACAATCATACCTCAGTGTCAAGTGTCCAAATAGGCGTAAATAGTGGGGGGTGCGAAAAAAACAGGTGATCGGGTGAAAAGGAACATATTAAAGATAGGACTGTAAGTTACATTTTTTTGGTTATTTATAATACATTCATAAATAAATAACCAAAAAAATCTAACTTTTAGTCCTATCTTGAATATGTTCCCTTTCACCCTATCACCTGTTTCTTTCGCACCCTCCACTATTTACCCCCATTTGGATACTTGACACTGAGGTACGATTGTTCATAATTTTGTAAAGTTTAATTAATATTAAGTATACCCTTACGAAGGAAGGTTGTTTCCGAAACCGGTTGGTTTTACCAAAAATTAAGTGATGATAAACTAAGTTAATTCGTTTAATTATATTCATAATGAATAACCACAAAGTAATGGCAAGATACAATAGTAGAAGAATAAGTTTTCCGAGTCTGCGAGCATTTGTTGCCCGACTGTATGATTTTGTAGTTTCGTGTCATTAATCCCAGAGCCGTCACTGAAATCGGCTTCAAAGAAGAGAAAACATATCCGATTATCATTAAGTATTCCAAAACGATTATTCGGCAATATCAGTACGCAGCATTGCCGTCTCACGCGAAGGCCGACACGTAACGATGTGTCGATCGAGAAAATCCCAGGGCGACTCGGCGAAAACATAAAGCACACATCACATCACGCTGTTATGTAGGATGACAGTAGCCGGCTCGCTTTGTGACTCAATCGTGGAGTTGTGCAACAATACAGCAAAATTTGAATCTAAGCCAGATATTTTGATGACTCATGATCGGCTCGCCAGCCAGGTATGAAATGTCGATTTCGCAATTGATTTTAGACAGCATTGAAAGAAAAGCCGCATACTTCGGACGGATTCTCCGCCTCTGAGACGAGACACGTGAGATACATATCAGAGATTTGGCTGAGATAAGTCTTATAGACGTACCACTATAACTTGGCGTGCGAGGGAGGGCGTTCCTATCGCGTAACAGAAGTTGTCAGGGTGTAAATTTATTACACAATACATAATGTACAGAATGTCCGGTGATACAGAAATTTGGTCGGGCAGCACTAAAGAAACCGTACAGTAATGGCGGCCGTTCTATCTGTCAAACTGTCAGACGGTAATATCGATTCATTATTCGCTTTTTCAGCTTCGCAAAACTTTAATACTTCATTGGCAACACACAAACATTAATTTAATTCTCTTATATAGGTACATACCTAAATATACTTTTAACTGTGCTATTATATATACATTTTGTTACTATCCATGCATATATATTACTCTACTTTCACTATTGCTTTTGTATTTTATAGTATATTCTGTTCTTATTATCCACATTTTATATTTATATACTCAATTAATTAATTTTATAGTTATATAGTATTTTGTTGTATATCTTTATTATTTTTTGTTCTAACTATATTGTTCAGCTGCTCATCTCGGCACAGGTTCTTCCTAGTGAGATGAGCGGCTCCATCTCCTGTCATGTAACAAGATGAAGATAAATAAATAATAAATAAAATAAAAATTGGCAATTGTTCTTGCACCATCCCGGACTGTTCTGAACATAATAATTCTGTATATATTGGTTATCAAGATGACACAGCTCGCGCTCAAAGACGAGAATGAACTGAATGACAGGGCGAGGGGTTACCGTCGGGTGCGGGCGGGGCGGGTTTTAGTTCCAAATTCGCACAGAACTCCATTTTACAAAAATACTGAGCAACGTCTATCTTCCATGATATATGTACAAATGAACATTGAACACGTCAGAGACGTAGGAATGCGGTGGAAAGGCTGGCGGTATAAGTCAGAGCCGAAGGAACCCTTGTCCTTGTATCAACAAAGTATCATCTGACACGTATTTCAAACTAAGATATTGAGTTTTAATGTTTTGAATATTCGTATATTAAAAAATATCTCTTTACAACTGAGAATAATAAAGTATACTGATTTCTAATTTCAACCTCACTTCATTTATACGAGTTGAAGAGATGTTTTCTTAAAAGGTATAGAACTTTAAAAAACTTCAAAAAGAAAACCTTGCACAAGTCCAATTAAAACATTTTTTATTGTGTTGTAATTCACACATATACCTGATATCTCACATTCGTTTTGTTTGTAACAATGACTGTAAATGTCTCACAGACATGAAGCTATTTTCGGACGAAAGCCATTTACGAAACTGACGTAACTTTTATAGGGCTGACGACCTGTTCTTGAGGCTGGCTTGAGTGATGTAACGTTCACTATTCCACACAACATCGCCCACAAATCTTTCAAACTATCTGTATTCTATGATCTATCACTTTATTATTATTCAAATTAAAGCTGTTGTTCTAAAAAAATATTGTATTGAAACGCCACTACATAAAATATAACATTGTATTCTTGTTTTCTCTTCAAGTATTTGAAATTTTCACATGCTTGTTCTAAAGAGAAAATTTTTCCATTACCAATATTTACCAAAATGTCAGAAAATACCTTGTCGTTTCAAGTTCACAATACGCCTCATATAATAGAATCTTCGAATTATTTTCTGTAAACGTGTATTTCCCACACTTTTCCAAAGATAATCCGGATTATTCTCCGGCCGCCATGTTTGCGTGGCCTTAACATCACAAAAAGAATCTTCATTATCCTTTTGACATTCGTGTCTATGGATAATTTCATCACTTCTACTTTTCACATGTTGCCCCCAATTTTGGTTACTGAATGGAAATATTATTTATGGTTAGATACATGTACATATGCACAAAAAAATGCTCTGACAAGGTTTGTCACTGAATAGGCAGCTCAAAATGCTTGGATATATTGTTATTCTAATGATGGATGCAAATGAAAGACGTCAAAAATATGGATTGAGCCAAATGTATCTCTTGTTTATTCATATACCGTGTCCCATTCTGTTATTTCTTCATCAGTGAACATGAGAAAAATGTAAAATGATTTGTTCTAACTTACACAAGTCCGTATATGGATCTTACAGAAGCTATTCAACTTAAATCTCATTACTCAAAACATACATATATTTATCAAGCCTTAGCCAAGCAGTACCCTAATAGATACCATACCATAATAGTACCATAATAGATGTCACAGTGATGGTCAAAACCGTTATTTTAACCGGTTTCACCGAAGCTGTTTCGAGATTTATATCACTAGCATATCAAGACGCTACGCTATTCTCACAGCCTTAACTTGCCGCCGAAGTATATAATATAAGTACTTCATTTTTGACGAGTTATACATGACATATATTATGATATTTATGAATAATTATAATGAATACACGACATTTACCATTTGAAATCCGTTTAAGCTCATAAAAGGATTTTATTATTATTTAAAATTATAAAAAAATCCTTAAGACCATTGGGAGGCCTATTAATCATAGATATTTTTTTTATTTATTTATCTTCATCTTGATACATGTCATGAGCCGCTCGTCTCACTAGGAAGAACCTGTGCCGAGCTGAGCAACTGACAATATAGCGAGAACAAAATAATATAATAACATAAAACAAAATACAATATAACTATAAAATTAATCAATTAATTAAGGATATCAATATAAACTATGAATAATAAAAATAGTAGATATAATGTATTACAAAATCAGTAGTGAAAGTAAAAAGAATATATGTAAAGAATCATATGTATGGATAGTGACAAGTAGATGTTATTGATATTATTAGCAGTACCGAGATATACAGGGTTATTTGGAAAACATTAATTACCTCGCAGGACTACATTTCTGCCTTGATTATGAGTTTAAAATGTTCAAACTATTGTGACCTAATATCGATGGTTATCGAGATATGCGACATCAAAGTATAGATTTTTTTCAGTATTTCTGACTTATTTTTTGTAAAACGTTGGAATATCATTACAGTAACTTATATCGAATATGAAAAAATAATTCGCTTTAATACAAGTCAAATAAAATAATAAAAACCTTATAATTCCATTTTCATGGTTTTCATCATTTTATTTAACTTGTATTCAAACGAATGAATTTTTCGTAATCGATGCGAGTTACTGTAATGATAGTCTAACGTATTACAAAAAATAAGTCAGAAATATTTTTAAAAAATCAAACTTTGTTGTCGCTTTTTTTTCCTCTTCTTATCCATCTTTCTTTTGAACAGATTTCGTATTTGTAACTTTTATCTTGTATCTTTCTTTAATTCACATTTTTTTTGTCCAGACCTCGTATATATATGTATATATATATATTTAATACGAAATAAAGAAATGAAATAAAGAGAAACACACAAATATCAAATAATAAAAATATCAAACGGGATTCTTTTCTTTAAATAAATGAAAAATATGTTTTCTATATATATATATGCAGATGTATTGATCAGATATCTTTATGCTATAAATATACCTTTTACACTTCTTTTTATTCTTATCTCTTCTCCTTTTTACTAAGTAGATTAGTCCATTCCTATCCATTCCTTTTTCCCCTTTTACCTTCAATTCTATGACTCTCATAGTTTGTTCGTGACGTAAAACATTCACTTTTTTTGTTTTTTTTTTTGTATAACTCAAGTTTTTGTTGCTATAATAC
The DNA here is from genome assembly GCA_016648135.1 of Agrypnia vestita. Lineage (NCBI taxonomy): Eukaryota > Metazoa > Arthropoda > Insecta > Trichoptera > Phryganeidae > Agrypnia > Agrypnia vestita. The sequence goes on from JADDOH010012169.1 coordinate 32,378, forward strand.
ACAACATGTTTATTCTGTGGAAACTTGTAAGATGGTCTCGATACGATTCAATAATCACGTGCAGTCTTATTTTATATGTATCAACTGTTAGTTTCACATGAATAAATAAAATAAAATAAAATATCTTCATAACTACTGATGTTAGGTCATGATAGCATACATTTTCGACTCATAATCCAGGCATGAATATAGTCCTGCGAGGTTCTTAATGTTTTCCAAATAACTCTATATTACGTTCGCCATTGAAATACCCAGCGTTTACAACATTGCATGCTCACTGAAATAATAATGGCGTACACGGATTAATCGGTGGCCCATTAATCGTAATCAAGATGAGGTCATCTAAATTAGGTTTGTGCAATTGTGACCTTTTGTGTATTTGGTTTGATTCGTTTCACAGATGCCGGGTACGTCGGCTTACAATAGCCATCGATCAAAAGTGAACTCTGTTTTATAATCGTTCAAAGTCGTAAAAAGATTTGCACATATGACAATCAATGACAATCAATACCTACAGATATTAAGAAAATCGATGACTTACAACTATTAAAGAAAAAAATAAACCAACACTTTAGATCGATACAATTTGACAATGCATAACAAGACATATAGCTAAGGAACAAATAAGCCAAATCCAAAATAAACTAATAAAGTGTAAGCCCCTCACCAAGCACATGAGCAAGTCGCATTTTTGGAGAGGCAAAGCAATAAAATAAAATGTATCTAAGTAGATTGTAATAGACAAATGTATTATGATTTAAATTTTAAGTTTTAATATTAAATAAAAAAAATAAAAAAAATGTTCCCTCTAAGACTGGAGTTGTAATGGGCGCTAGGCAAAGTTAGTTAAGCAATAATCTGTTAACACAATGTAGAAGTTTCATGGTGCTGATAATATCATCATCATCATCACTCTTGGCACTACAACCCTCGGTGGGTCTTGGCCTCCTCAATAATCTTCCTCCACTCATCTCGGTCTAGTGCCAGCTCTCTCCAGTTCCGAAGCTCTAAGGCAGAGATGTCTTTGAGGACTTTGTCACTAAATTCTAATTTTGGCCTTCCCAAGCTCCTTCGCCCTACTGGCCTTGAGTTCAGCAGGGACTTTGGTGCTTGATGCTTGGACATTCTCTCCACATGACCCAGCCACCGAAGTCTTCTCAGTTTTATAAATTTTGTGATGTTTGACTCCTTAAATAGAGTATAAAGCTCATTGTTGTAATGTCTGATAATATAACATGTTGTAACATTATACTAAAATATAGACCAAAAATAATAAAACAGAGAAAAAATTGTTGAAATCTGTCAATAAATAAGAGAGAAAAAGAATATTTGTTTTTTTTTACTGGTTTTGAGTATGTTCAAATTTTTATGAACCCAACTAGTGGGTTCTCAGGTTTTCACGGCCGTTCAGAATCTTGTGTGTACTTTTCTGAGATATTCTGCCTTGTATGCGTGACCTCTCCGGCTGACGTATTATTTAGTGAGAGACAGTAAATATTAATAGGGATGACGGTCTTAAATTAAAAACCTCGTGGTATCTGGCGCTGCAGAATCAATTGAATCGACGAGTCCGCACAGATATCCTGTCTCCGACACGGTATCACCACACACTACATTAGGACATTCACACCCTGGTTTCGATACGGTACTGCAGGACAGTAGTTAGCCTAACATAAACTTGGATACAACCCTGACTTCCGTACGGTATTACAAGCCAGTACTTAACCTACATACTCATCACATTAGCCATGCTGATGATGGACGCCGCAGTGGGTTCCGAAACGTCGGCCAGAGAGGCCACATATCCTAGAAAACTACACGCAGAAAACTACACACAACTACTGGGTTTTGTTCCCAGAGGAATTATTATTAATTAAGATAAATTATTATGGATGTCTTACAGAGTTGAAGCAATTTATATGGAAAAGTGTGTATGTGTATTTCTCATATGTATTTTCTTTCTTTTCATTCTGTATTTAAGTACTTCTTGTGACAATGCAATATTAAATTATTTTCAATATGATTTGTTTGATATTTTGAGAGATATAATTAATTTTAATAATATTTTATATGGAGAAAGGAAAGAAATAAAAAAGCAAACAATAGTAATTTGACGTTTCTGATCAAGTTAAGTATTATTCATTGAAAAAATATTTAGTCAAAAGAGTGTCCTTTTTGCGATATTTTTCCAACAGTCGCCAATATTCCAGCAATCATTTATGTACCTGACAGTTTCTGGTTTTTTTATTATTAAAATCAATCTTGCGTCATCATTTTTTTGTTTTTGAATCGCTCGATTTCCGGTTTGCATATTAATTTAAAGTAAATTTGTGCACATTTACCGCTCGAATCTTGTAGAAGCGTTCCGTTTCCGGAACATTCCAATTCCATGCAATGATCTTTGTAATATTATCTACATAGGATATATGCACACACATAACAATCGGATAATTTGACGAACTGCCGCCACACAAGAAGGGAAAGTCTGCGAGGTAATAATGAAAAATGGCGGACGCGGCTGTGCGAATAGCGATGGTCAATACTGTATTATAGAAATCTGACGCAACAGACAACACTTTTACTATTTGAAAATTTCAATAGACTTAAGTATTGTCCATTATTGATCGCTTGAATGTTAAAGCCATGTATTCACTAGAGGACAAATTGTCCCTCAACAGCACGCGCGGCACAGAGTCTACGTGACGTTGCAACGTCGTGCACTGTTCCGCGACGGCGCGCACAACATAGCGCGGCATTTCTACGTGCCATGGCAACGTTGCCATGCGCACGGTACCCGAGCGTACTCACTGCAACATTACGCGAGCGTCAGTACCACGTGGTATGTTTACAAGTGAATACGCATGCGCTGTAGGTATCTGTCAAGATGACAGTGTGGGGAAACGAAATTGTTCTTGAACTCATCGAGCTGTATCGATCAAAGATCGCATAGAATGTCCGTCCTTCTTTCTCTTTGCAGTAAATAATTTCGCATTCTCCTCTTTTTTCTCCTCTTACGTTTCGATAAACTCATTAACATAAACAGACACGCAGTTGACATCATAACCTCATAGGGCGACATTTCCGTGATGTGTGGAAAACAATAATTATTTGCAAAAAGGACCTTGTTTTAAATAATATTCAATTTACTACAGTAAAACCTTGTTAATTTGAAATTGCGACCCAAAAAAACATTTCGAATTGCGCGGAACCCCGTTTTCGCCAAATGAGATACTGCAGCTGTCATCATAACATCATCGGGTGACATTTCCGCGACAAGATATGCGAGTCCCGGTGTGTACACGTTAAATGAACGCGTCGTTGTCCCCGAAACATGAGCGTAGATGTTGATGCGAAATGCCGAGCGATATGTTTCGCGATTTGTCCCCTAGTGAATACATGGCTTAAGTGTGCAAAACCTCCGCGGGTATATACAGTTTCTGGCACCATGCCCACCAGGTAAGTGCTCCGTAATGACGCTAACCTCATAAAGATATGCGAGATTTGAATTGCTGCAATCTTGCGAGGGTAAGCGAATGCATAATAATAGTAATTGACTAAGAGAGAATGTTTATGCTAGGAAACGTGACGTCCATAGCTGCAGGATGAATTGGTAGCACGATCGGAGATTTCAGATTAAATTTCGAGTTCCAAATCCTGACGCTAACGGCAAAGCGATCATTGTTACATTTAGTTGGCACATTAACACTCACGTTCCCAAACGGGGTACGACTTGATCCCGAAAATCTTATTTTTAAACTATTAAATCATTTTATATGAATGAATGTTCTAAGAACACAGTTACTGGATTTGGTCTTCAGAGGGATGATCAATTAATTAAGTATAAATTATAGAAGTCTCACAGAGGCGAAGCTATTTATATATGAGAAAAGTGGATGAAAGCCTCTTATACGATGGCTTGAGGCTTGCAACCTGTATGAGCTGAACATTATTTCATACAAAAATATTGTTAAAATATACTATGCATGACAGGAGTTAAAAATTGAAAATATTGATTTTCAGGCGTATTTTAGTAGATATGTAATAATTCGAAAGAATATCATAAGAAATTTCTGTTCAAATACCGCAAGTATTTCGCTTTTAATCTGTTATTCTGCGCGTTACTAGTATCACACACGCGTTCGCAACATTGATCGCCACGGCTTGTCGCTAATCTCGCACTGGTAGAAACGTCAAAATAAAAATGAAATATGGTCGGGACACGGCTTCGCTTTTGTAGCAAACATATTGTCTTTCCGAAAATTCCAGACTTGTTTAGTTTGTTCCCGTCGCTTCCCGACTGTTCTAGACTTGAACTCCGTCTTTTAGTGTGATTTTTGTTTTGCCTTTCCCTATCAGGGAGTGTGTCCTTTACCCTGACGTCCCCTCACTGTCCTCCTTCCCTCCCAAATATATGCACTCTCTTACCATGATCTATTGTTATTCTTAAATGAACCTTCTATTCCATGTTTGCTATATGTTATCTTACTGATTTTTATTATACCTTTATTTTATGCTTTTTCTTTTCTTTCTAATAAAGTGTGTTATATGGGGGAGGTACAGTGAATGGACTATTGCAGGTCTCTCCGGGTCACGTCACCCTTTACACGACGTGACACGTAGATGGCCTCTAGAGTAAAAAATTGACAACCTGGCGACGTACGAGTAGGACCGATATGAGGAGCTTTCGTTCATAAAACAGTAACAGCCTGGTAATGCAATGGGTATCCATTCACTGTTCTTGACGTTCCTCGAATACTGTAGCTAATTCCAGAATGTAGTGGAAGGTCCTAAAGTTTTCGATAGTTTTATTCCATAGTGACTTTACGAGGGATTCCAATCTACCAATACCAATAAAATTCTATTATCACGTTACACTATTTACCGATTAGTAGTCCTCTCTTTGCAACACATGGTTGAATCGAGCCACACAACAAACAAGGCGTGCATCCATGCAATCGCGCCGTTAATAAATCAGTGGTCGCAATGTACCGACACGCGCTGAGGCTGATTAGGTCATAAGTAGATGCTGGGAGCCATTTCACCACACCAATTTTATAAAACAGGCAAGATCGACTTCCACCTGAGCGGCAGAGCGGAGAAGCTGCGCAGATGAAGCGCAGATGAACCGGTGAAAGGTATCGGGTTGAACCGTCGCCGCTCAAAGTGAGCTGTTGATTGGATAAACTGAAAAGAAACGGTTGAACGACGGCTTTTGTAATAACGTATTGGAGCCAAGCTCTTAACATGCTCATATTGTATTCTAATGATCTGGTATCACATGCAATTTACTATACCTAATATGAGGGTATAAAATCAAAGGCAAACCTAAAAATATTTTAGATACACTCACCCAGGATCACTAATTTTAAACGTATTGAATTCTAGACTTTATGTATCTATCCCTTCCAAATCATTCAATTCAATTCAATTTATTTAATAATATGTACATTACAAACTAAGTGTTCAAGGCGTACATATTATGGAAGTGTATATCAAACTAAAAATATTTAATAAATTAAAATTAACATAAAATCTGGTCAAAGGTGTAGGAGAATCCCGCTTCGGAAAACCCCCTCAGACACATGGAATATATCAATACCCAAAGCGATTTTGTTCAGCATAGCTGTGACTCTTCCAACAGGCATAACCATCGGCAGGTTGGTCCTGTATATTGGAATGTGAAACAATCTATGCTGACGATGTCTAATGTAATTATCAGGAACATACAAACCAATGCTCTGCATAATTTCAGTATTTTCGATCATACCGCGCAACAATCGATAAAAATGTGTAATCAAATACACATTACTTCTAGTCTCTAGACTATTGTAGCCAAACATACCCTGGAGAAACTCGGTTGGGTAAAGCCAAGGATAATGCCCGTACTCTCTCATGTAGAGATATAGTTCAGGGACTATACTACCTTGAGGCTCCAAAATACATTAAAATTAAAAGAAATCTCTTAATTACCATTGTGTAATATTTTTCATTAAAAAATATTTTTTAATTTTAAAATGGTAAAAAAGTTTTTAACACAGGCTAGTTTAAAAATGTGCGAAAATTGCATCATGATATCCTCTAGATTAGACATGACTTACTTGATTCGTTGATTGCCAGCTGTAGGTGTAGATTAGGTGTATCCTTATATGTCCTTAGGCAAGCTTTGCGCCACTATTTTATTTTTAAAATAGTCATTTAACGCCAACAGGGTAAGGTTACAATGATAATGTGTACTGATTAGTTTTGTGGCTTGGAGTGCTTGATAGGAACCACATTTTGACGTAAATAAGGTTTGTGGAACAAAGTTGGATTGAAGGATTTTTAGTGTTGGCAATGGACCAAAAAATCATCCATTATTGAGATAATTAGCATCGTGCACTATTTCCTGCCGACTTGACCCAGATGTTGGTTAGTTTTCTTCTTAGTACTGTGTAATGATTCATTAATCCTAGAGTTTTCGGATCTCGATTTAAATTCGTTCGATCTTTTGATTCAATAGTGGAAATTAATTCCCTGTTAATTTTTAATTTTTCTTTCAGTTAAATTATTAAAATATTTTTTTAATCATTCCACTCAATCTAAAAACTTAGCGGATGGCCTGTATATTGTAAACAAAAGCATTTCCAATTTCGCTGACATAAATAGTATTAAACGTTCATAAGTAAATAATTACTTAAATTAAATTACTATATTATATATATAATATACATTATATCTACATTTTTATACTACTTTATTTTACTAAATTTGTTCAATACTCATTTGGAAAATTTCCTTTTTTTAAGGACACCTCTCTCCCGAGTTAGTCCAACATTTCGAGGTTTAAGTGTACTCCTATTACATTAATATGTACTTATCATTTTGGAGTACCCCCCTTTGTTTGATTAATAAAAAATCTGATAATAAAAACCTCATTATTCAAAAGAATATAAATATATTAAATATTAAAAAAGTATCATATCAACAAACCTTCGTGTGAGTTATAAAACATTAAATTTAAGGGTCACAACACAAGTCTTTTAAGATTCAACGAAGGGTCGTAGGGAGGCGGGAATATTAATTGTAATTTCCCGCGATTACGTTTTATTACAGAGCTTTAATTCAGTTTGCAGGGAATTGTCCGAATTTGTATAGAAATCCTTATTTCCATTGTTTTTATAAAACAGGGTTTTTGTGATCATTTGTACATTATTTTACGAAAAACTTTTTAAATTTTATGGAGCATAAAATAAATTAAATAACATGTTTATAAAAAATAAAGTAATTAAAAATGTTGTATACCGCGTATCCCTAACGAACAAAGCACATTATGTTCCGTCGCCGATAGAATGTTCATTCGCAACACTGCTTTGCATGTTAAACATTTTGTCAGACAACTAAAATTTTACCAAAAGTGATAAATTATATATATTTTTAATTATCAGTTAGCCAAAATCTTATATGGTGGCAACATTATCACATAACACGCGTGGCTAAAGCCGCGTATTCACTAGGGGACAAATTGTCACTCAACATCACGCGCGGCATAGAATCTACGTGATGCTGCAACGTTACCATGCACACGGTATCCGAGCGAGCACACGGGGACATCGTACCGCGCGTCAGTACCACGTGGTATGTTGACAAGCTGAGATGCATGCTCTACAGTTACATATGCTATATGATGTGATATAAAACAGCGTTCCGTAATATTGTGTCTTGCTTGGCTATGGAAGAGCCGATCATTTGTAATAAATGTTCAAAATCAGTTGTTGTCATTCGAATGAAATTGACAAATGATCTGTCAAACTTTCGAAGATCGCATAGAATATCCATCCCTCTTTTCCTTTGCAGTAAATACTTTCGCACCCACCGCCTTTTCTGCTCTTACGTTTCGATAAACTCGTTAGAATGAATAGATACGCAGCACTAATCATCATAACCCTTTTGGGCGACATTTCCGCGACAAGTGATATGCGAGTCCCGGTGTGTACACGTCAAATGACCGCGTCATTGTCCCCGAAACATGAGCATAGATGTTGATGAGACATGCCGCGCGGAATGTTGCGTGATTTGTCTCCTAGTGAATACATGGCTTAGTTTAATCACGATCATATTCATGGCACATCGCTCATCTTCAAAAATCGACGCTCGATGGGTTGCTAGTGATGTCTTCTGATTGCTGGATCCAATTGAACTATAGTTTCTGGAATATACTTAATGAGAAATATTTTGCTAATAACGAATAAAAATTTCCATACTAGGAATTTTTTTCTTCTTACAATTATAATTTAAAATGTTCTTCGGTTTTCAAGGTAGTTCAGAATCTCCTGGTTTGAATTTTTTTATTGTCCTACATCAGCCTTGATGATGGAGCCTGCGATGGAATCCGAAACACGGCGGAATATCTCAGTACGATCATCTTTATGTAAATCGTTTTTTTTTAACAATATTTTTATATGAAAGTATGTTCTAAGAACACAGTTACTGGATTTGGTCCCCAGAGGAATGATTAATTAATTAATGCTAAAATAGTTGCGAAATCTATGTATACTGACTTTTAAACGAGAACAAATAACAACAGATGTCTCTAGCAGAGGCCATTGCAATATATGAAATGTTCTTGATTTGAACTATGTGTTGTTCTTATGATGGAAATGGTGACCGTTGCATTGTGTAGAGTGATCACTTTAGCCGGCTCACATAGGTTGTAAGCCCTGAGCTATCGTGTGAGAGTCTTCCATCCACTTTTCTCATATATAAATAGCTTCGTCTCTGTGAGACTTTGATAATTTATCCTTAATCCTTATTTATGTCTGTAAAAATATGTATGAAGTTTAAATGGAATGAACAAAGATTTTACGTGTTTTTTTTTACAAAAAAAAAACACAATAATTTTAACACCAAAATTTTGTTTTATTTCGTTAATTGAAATGGCCACTAGAAGAATGGGAGTTATTTTAATACTGTATGTACAACTCATTTGTATGCTTACATGACATTATACGGAAAGCAAAATACATAAATACTTATATACTGTCGTGGTGTTCTGAATATAAATTTGATAGTTAAATGGTTGCTCCCGAATTCGCTTATTTCGCTGCGTCATTAGTCTGACATGTGGATGGATGTTGTCCTTGCGGAAAACCACTCTCCACTTTCCTGTTGACGAAACGTGGACATTTTCCTTAAAGGCGTTTGGTTTGCCAACGTTGACGGTTTTGACCCAAAATTGATAGGTTTGTTGAGCCGTTAAAGCCGGTGATAAATGGTACCTTCCATTTACCATCAGACAGAGATCAAGATATATTTGACAAATGTGATGCTGTGGCTGTAATACGCATTTCACAGACGATCGAATTAATAAAAACATTAATAAATGATAATCTACCAGGATAGGATAAAATATTTCGAATTGAATAAATGTACGCCAGGCAATTTTTTATATAATTCCAATAACTGGCATGAAAAAACTGGCACATTATCGAATATTCTGGAAGAAACCCACATGCGCCAAAATACGCCAGAAGTTTATGAAACTCGAGCAACTGTAGATTACGCGGAAAGCGTGCGCGGAAGAACAGTTGATTTTGACAAGTGAGACGAGACTATAGAAAGCAAAACCAGGGACAGAAAGTGAGGCGACGATTCAGTTTTATCAGCGACAATAAATTAAGAGAGTACCTATAGACCGTTCAATAGTGAATAAAGTGTTAAACAGACGTGCGAATATTCTGGAAAGACGAAAGACCATTCGATGATAAATAAAAACTTAAATTGATTTCAAGTATTTGATTTGTCCCCAACCGCAACGATCTCGTGAAAGTACATTCGTTCAGTCTTGGCGGCTGTTTAGTGCGTTTTTCCTGCTTAATTCGTTCCACGTGCCTAAACTACCAAGAGATTCATTCTTAATTCTGTTCACTATGCTCAGATCACCTTTACATTCTTAATTTTTACAAACCACTTTATTTTTTCCATCCTAAATCTACATCTATAGAAAAATTTTTGTAATGGAATATAGTGATAAATAAAATATAATATTGTCACACTACCGTGGCAGTGATAGACAAATGAAATAGTTGACAAATTAACTTAATTCAGACTTTTATTTCATCACAAAAGTAACTGAATACGATGTCAACTGAAGCAGTATTATCTAATTCGGACTACTTTCATACTCTCGTTTGTCTATGGTCAATTGTATGGGTTCAAAATGCATAAAAATACACTATCTTATATACAGTTATATCCCGTCCCGTCTCATAATTTTCCTCAGTCCTCATTTAAACATGCAATTTGTTAAACCATTTCACACCTCTGAATGTGTAGTGATGCGGAGCAATTGTGGTATGTATCACAGGGACATGTAATTTACCAAGTGTTATATTTCTGCTACTTGACACTCTTTGGGTCAGCTCGTTATCACTATGAAAACCTTTATATAGTTGAACTATGCAATTTTGCTTGTAGATATTTTGTAAAGTGGGGACCTGCAATATATTAAAGAGGTCTATTGTCGAATAACCATTAGGTTTTTTAAGAATGATCTTTAAAATAAATTTCTGGGCAACTTCTAAAGATTTCAGTGTAGTTTTGAATGCATACATGTATACAATCGTTACTTAATTTAAAAATGTCGTGTAATATTTTTTTGTACCTATATACTAATAAATTTGGGAATATGTATTATTTACCGCGCTATTTTCATATTCGTAAAATAGGATATAAGTGCGCGAAGCTGTCTAACTTTTTAAATCATCAAACATAATAGGATATAAGTGCGCAAAGCTGTCTAACTTTTTAAATCATCAAACATAATAATTTCGTTGTCTGTGTGTCTGCCTGTTACTTCCTGTAACGTCCGTAATTTCATTGGAATTCACGAGTAAAAATACGAAATAGAACGGCTGGAAGTAGGGCGCGAACCTCGGTCGCGCAAATGCCAGCGTTGTTGCCACAACCGCATATCCGCGACACGTCAAAAAATATACTGAATAATATATACTAGGGCTTAGAAAAGACGCGAATCATGTTCCGTGAATTTTCACGGGTATATGGCTAGACTAAATAACTAACTAACCACCACTCCACTTACCGCAGGGGTAGGCAGAGTGGATAGAATGCCTTATTCTTCTATTTTGGTACACCACTTTTGCTTTGTCTACATTCATAAATCTTCTCATGCATGCTCTATGGTTGTTGAGTCTTTTAACAGGGCAATTCTCCAATACTTGTAGTAACTGATTATGCCAGGTCTTTCGCGGAAGCCCTCTTTTCCTGTTGCCTTCAACACTCACCCCATTACGAGTATTTTAATAAATACGAAACACTGCGATCTCACGAGCGATTCATCACGATTACGAAACAAACATTTATGTTGGCCCAAAATAAAATAATTTTAATTAAGGCTCGCTTTTTAAAATTAATATCCTCTCGCGGGGGCGGCAAGAGACAGACGGATAAATCAAATAATGATCGGCCCACGCTCCCCCACCCCTGAATCGCGGAATTAAACGGTCCCAGTGGGACTCGATTAAAAAAACATTTCTCTTGAAGGATCCAAACGTCTCTTAATACAAAATCTTCCTTGTGATTTTAACCGTCGCGAATATTTCTAAGAACTGAGAAAATACCCATTCGACGTTAAAATTTATGAAGTAAAATAGCCGACAGTTTCGTGTAACTCGATTCTGGGAGACAAAATGGAAATATTGAATATTCTATTTTTATATTTGGACGCAGATAGAGATTCCGATACCTGTAATATCGGGAAAACAGAATTGAGGTGTTTCTCTTTTATTGCCAATATTATAACACCATTTTGTTTTATATTCTTTTATGAATATATTTCTTGCTAAAAAAGGGAAATAGTCACAATTATATAACGGAACGGAGAAGAACTAAACTATTTTTTAAGGTGGAATTGGGTTCTAGCGGAAAATGTCCTCCCCTTGCGTACATTTAAGACAAATTTATACTGAAGTTAAAGTATTTGTTCTTGTATATTAAATTAAATCATCTAGTAAAAAAACATATTCTTTTACAATAAGTGTAGGTACGTTCGTTTTTAAGAAAAAAATTAGAAATCGAATCTCGTCTGGTAAAAATATCTTTACGCGCGACATATTTAATAAGATATTATACGTTATCAGAGCATCTGGTTTTTATAATTGTTTTTTATAATTGTTATAGTTGTTTCAAAATTAGCAAGCTTGTTTCAATTTTTTAAGCAAGTCAAACATATTGATACTAGAATGTATACCAAGAAATTTAAGTTAGTTTTTGTCTAATTTATTTATTTTTATTTATTTATTTTTTAAATTTATTTAATTAATAATATATAATATTTTATTACCAAGATATCTTGAAAATATTTACAATTAATTTTTTTTGTATGTATGAATTTATGTTTATACCTCACCAAAAAGAATTACGATTCTTGTGGGTGGTTTGTTGGTTTTTTTGGAAATCGGGTCATTTCATTTGGAAGGGGTTTGGCATTAAAACACCACGCTTGCCAGACGGGTTGGTGAGTTTTGAAATCAGTCGCCCTTAACATTTCCGCTCTTTCCCTCCTACCCTCCATTTCTGGCGAGCTTTCCTCTATCCGCCATCTGAGAATGCATCTCCCAGCGGTTATAGGCTCCGCCAAAGATGTTGGTGGTGGTGAAATTATGAACTTCTGTGTAAGGGAAGAATCCAGTTTATACATGCGCGAACCGAATTTTGTATATTAAGCATTAATATCTGATTATCAGATTATACTTTCAAAACAGATGGAGATAACTTGAATAAATTTGATTATCGTGTTTACAGAGGAGAAGGAGGCAACCTGGATTTGGTGATCATTGGTAAAGTAAAAGGCCCGAGAACGAAAAGGTCGATCCCCAATAAGATGGACATACTTGTTTGAAACTTGCTACTCGTCACTCCAAATAATGGCCAGGATGGTGAAGAGTAGAGGAAAGTAGTGCCGTAAAAGCAGATTACCATGGACCACGACGCTCAATCTTGAGCCCCTCGCCTAAGAGAGAGGGAAAAACGATTGTAGAAACGTCACGGATCACGGATATCCTTTAGAAGACCTGTCCACATCACCAGTTTCTCCATAATATTCTTACACTATGTGATGATAAAATTAAGTTCTTCAAGGATTAAAACCATTTAACAAGCTAGTTAACACGTCAATCTTAATGGAAAGTTAATACAGAACTTTACGATCTTGTAGAGTTGGGGTTTATCACTATTTTTAATGCGTATCTTGTGAATCATCTTGCAGACTCTAGACAATCTTGTTAAAAGGCGTTTTAAGACCAGATCATTAATGCTAATCACCACCCTATGTGGTTAGCAGCTACAAAATACTGCAAATTTTCTATCACAGCCTCCTTTGTTTTTAAAAGACTCAGGCAGACAACAGGTGATTAAACTGTTTTTAAACTTTATAATGACATCCGAATCGTTTCAATTAATATGCGAGTGAGTCAATTTGTTAAATTGAGCAACGCAATTTGAACAAGGTTCATTTTAATTTTAAATGAACAATTATGCCCAGCTGTCCTCATTTATAGAACGCAAGACAGGTTTCTCATACCGAGGCAAAGGGTTCGAAGTTGGATTTTACAACAAGTGTGTGATTTTCTCAAGCCTGTGTTTTTGTGATGTGTTAGGCTCCAGTATGTAAGCCTCATAGCCTGTTATGACATTCAAAATTTAAAAAAATAACAATATTAGTAGCTCTTCAAACATAAAAATAATATTATTACATATTTTATTAACAAAATTAATATTGTTTGAAAATAAATTATGCATATTTTTACATCACGCCCGTACAAATTTTTTAAGCTAATACTAAAACATCGGTATCAAAAGACCTTTCCGTTCCAGTGTTGGCAGCCCTGGCTAGTAGACACAGAGTAAAACCGTAAAGCGAAAAAGGATTTTTATGAAACGAATATTTCAAATACATGGATGGTTCCTTTGTTGGAGGGAAACTCGAGGTTTAACATAAGGATGGAGCCTTTTTTACGTGGAGACAAAGGAAACATAATGAAAAATTTCAGTTAAATACCTCTGTACTTGAATATAATGACAGGGCAACAATGTGAACAAAATGAGTGAAACGCGTAGATTGTCACTTTAACAATACGTTATGTGATGTTACTTATTTCTTTTTTCAGGAGTTCATTATTCATTTTGCTACTGAGCCACTATTAAAGTACCAGGGTAGACAGTCGATTTTAATACATTTTTTTAATTTTGCAAAGGTCTGAAAGCAATACATTTTAAACAAATCATTCTTCGCCAGTTGATAGCGGTGACCGCTACGCAGTCTCCTTGGTTGGAGTCGGTAAACATTACATTGTGTAAAGTGATCACTTAAGCCACCCATAAAAACAGTTATTAAACCCTGTGGATGCCCAGTAAAGACTTCCATGCATGCTGTCCTATATTAACAGCTTGGTCTCTGTGAGACATCTATAATTTATCTTTATTAATTACTATCCCTTTGTAAAATACTGTAAAAATGTTTATTTAAATAATACTTAATTAATGCTACATACGTTTAAATGTTACATGAACTCAAAAAGTTAATGTTATGAATCGGTTGGAAGTATACGAAATGTGGATACGCCGGGGAATGCTTCGTATACCGTGAATCTATATTTATTTATTTATTTAATTCGGTCATCCAACAGGGAGACACAATTGCTTTATAAGATGAAACACAAAAAAAATTGTTAAATGTCTCCCTCAATTAAAGGATAACACAAATAGGATATAATCATAGATAAGTCAGTGTGACAATGACAGATAAAACATCATTTAAACAATTGTTCCAAATTTAGCTTGAACGTAGACATAAAGGGGCTCGTGATGTATAAAATATATAAAATTTATATATAAAATATGTATATATAAACGATAAATGATAAACATGATCAGGGAGGGGGACGAGTTTCTAGTATCTGCTTCACCGTATGACGATATTCTTCATATTTAGTGTTGAAAATATCTATTGAATTTAAGAGGTAATTAAATTCTTAGCATATGCGTGGAATGGGAGAGGATTTCCTATTGTTGGTTTGATAAATTGGAAGCGAAAAGAGGTACTTCTGTCTGGTAGGTCGGAATGGGACGTGGAAAGCTAGCAAGCTGGTGATTTCAGGAGAATCAAGAAGGTATATGGTTTTGGGGGATTGTAGATGAAGGATGCTGTATGACTTAGGTAGAGACATTGCTCATCAGGGGTCACCACCCCTTCTGGACGGGATTTTCTGAAGTCGTGAAGCGTAGATAAAACTCGTTCGATGTTTTACAGTATTTATTGTTGAATGCACAGTTACAAATAATACAATTATCGCGGATATAAAGATGACGGGAAATGTGTGCGCAGTCGGGCAGAGCTTCCTGCCAATCTCGTTGGGGTTTCGAAGAGAAAGCCTTGTCGACGTTTGCGTTTATATATGTTTCTGGAACAAAAGATTGACCGGTCTGCTGGAACGCTGGCTCCATTATTTCGTTTACCCTGCGTCTTCGGCCTGCCGATAGGCGCGTGTCGAATCGTCTGTTCTTTCAATTTATGGGTGAGTTCTACGAATTTGCCGCCGTGCAATTGCCCGATATTCCCGTGCCTTTAAACTTGGTGACCTTTTACCGGTGGATGCGGATGTACCTACACAGTTAGGTTAGTTTATGGCGGATGTACCTACATGGTTAGGTTAGGTTAGGTGGCGGATGTACCTACATGGCAAGCAATACGGAGGTGCTTTAGAGAGCTGGAGCCAGTAGAGAGCTATTCTCGCATGTTAAAGTGAAGAAGGTCTCTTATTTGGGTCACGTGCTACGCGGGGATGAATATCACCTGCTACTCGAGGAAGAGATAGAAGAAAGACGGGAGTTTGTAGATAAATGTCCTGACTGCGCAACATCAGAGAGCGGACCGGAATGAGACAGGTGGAGGATTTGTTCCGGGCAGCGCAGGACAGAGAGGTTTTCGCGCAAGTGATTGGGGGGACCTGACAAGGTACAAAAAGAAGAAAAAATAATACTTTTACTGGAAATTCCGGGGTATACATTATGACGTGAGGTTCAAATCCTTATGATCTGACCCCCCTCGTCATCACCAGCTATTCCAGTCGGAGATGAATGGGACAACCTTACTCGTATAGCTACTCTCAGGGTCTCCCAGCAGCGCGCAGGGTCTCCGAGAAGCACCATGTCACACTCACCAACAATATACGCCAAAGATACAACATAATAATGAAACATGGGGCATTGCATGGAGAAAAACAAGTGTTACAGAAATCGACATGGGTTTATTTAACAATCTAGCTGCTGGTGTCTATGACAGTGGGGTCAGATCATGAGGATCTGAACCTCACGTTATAAATGCGTAATGCTTGAGTATTATGATCATGCCATTACATTACGTCACAATATATAAAAAAACAATTTTCGAATAAATGACAAGTCACTCTAGAAAACAATTGCTAGAGCCATTTTCTCTTACCGCCAATTGAAACCCGATCAGTGATGTGAATCGGCCATCTCCGCTACTGGGCTACTGGGTGGCTAAATGTCCCGAGAGAGCGCCGCGCCTCCGTAAGTGCATATCAAACAGTTTTACGTCGTCTCCTCACTTAAACTACCGGGTGGGATTTATCGACGAATGCGGGTAATGGTACGTCCCAGGTTGACAACTTGGCCATTTTGTGAAACTGTCGGCGCTATCTTCGTTTTGATAACCTCAACGTACCGATAACATCGCACGATGGTAGTTGAGATAGTAAAGGAAATCACGACTATCAAAGACTCGTTAATATCGTCACGAGATGTTGGAAACCAAAAGATGTTGCGTTCAGTCAAAACCTCTCGAAATTTACCGACACTCTGGAATCGTCTAAGGTCTCTCGTAATCTCTGGAACTCTTCACAAGTCTCTCGAAAGGACCTATAAATACAAGGACCTCATGCGGATTCAGTCATTCGTGACGTTTAACCGATGCAATATTAGCAACGGAGTGCAGCGCAGTGTGACTAGCGCGTATATTCCAGCGATAGTAAATAAAGAAAGTTCCTACTCGCACATATAAAAGCGAGAAGTTTTTTTATGTGCGAATATTGAACAGAATATTCTCAAAAGTGATCTAAGGTGAAACAGCGTTAATTAGTGAAAATTAAGAAAAAGTGCAATAATAAGTGTGTGAAATGTTATGGAAACATTTTGCGACTATAAATTTAATAACGGTACTCCGATTTAACTCTTGTTCAGTGACTTTTTGCGCAATAAATAAAAGTCTACCTAAGTGTTTAATTTACCTCCCACAGCAACTGTGACAATATTTTAAAACTGCATTCATATATATATATATTCATTACATATACAAGTAGAGTCGATTACATATAAATTAATTCACTATGACTTGAGATGTCATGTTCTAATACTTTTTCAGAATTTCATTACCATGTTTTAGAGACAGGTCATCGATTTATTAAAGAAAATGGCGTTAAAATTTTTCTTATAAATAGTAGAGGTCCAAGGCTAGATATTTTAGAAATGTTTGAAATTAAAAATCCCTCAGCAACAACTCTAATATAATTAATAACCAATCGGGTTTAACAAAAAATACGCTATTTAATATATTCCGCATTGCAATACCTGCAAGTCACTTTGCAACTCACACCCCCGTATCGAATGAGGCCGCACCCCTCCTAACAATAGATTCTTTTACATATTTTAATTTATGCATCTGTTCTGACCAGTGGTATTCAAACCGCTCGACTTTTTAAATTAATGATTTCCTAAATAATAATGATTTCTTAATTATCATCCCTGGCTCTTCAATGGACCCTGAGGTCCTCAAAAATGCACCTCCACCGGACTCTGCATTGAGCTGCTTCCTTAATTGATGTCAGGAAGAACGAATAGAACATTATTTATTACAAGAGGTTGAATTATTGCACGTTCGAATGACTGGCCACCGTGCATAAGATAAACAACATCACATTTTAAATTACATATTTGCACAGCCACCTCATTTGGGTTGATCTAATCGTCTAAAATTTAAATGAATTATTTGTACTAATTAATACTAATTATCTAATCTACTTCATCATCAAAATTGACGTCTTTTTTCACTACTGGGTGAAGATCTCCAATTGACTCCAAGCTTCTTTTTTAAATTATTATTCTCTTCTCGTATTCCTGCAGAATTTGATGATTTCATTAGTACAGCCAATTCGCCTTCTGCATATGTCCGTCCATTTAATTTTACTTGCGTATTCGATTATATCATTCGAACGAACACTCTGCCCATTCATGTTTTTTTCCTGTTTCTTCGTTTCTTTCCTTTTTTCATACTATCTTGTATTACTAGAAGCTTTTGTATCTCTCTTTCAAGATACTATTGATAGATTTTAAGATTCACGGTAAACTTAGTGCATGTAGTTCCTTAACCACCACCGATGGTTGAGTAAGGTTTACTTAAAAAAAAATATTGTTTTTTTTCATGTATCTAGATTGAGTAGGTAATCGAGTGTTCGGCCTTTGATTGTATCGACTTCCGATTTCATAGCGGTCATCGAAATCACTTTTTCTTTATGGAAAAAAAGGAAAAGGGTAAAAATAACGGTGCGAATAATTTTATGATATTCTTGTAACACAAATTAATAACTATCCTACTAAGTATTACGCAGTGTACCCGTGCGGATAGGCACAGAAGAATATTCTATAAATTAAATAATGTACAATATTTAACATTGTCAATTGCTCGCAGAACGTTACTTATCACTTTTTTTATTCATTTTGTCGATCGTCACATAATTGGATTTTCCGAAATTTCGGACATTAAAGAATAAACTTAAAATTGGTAGACATTGCGACTATATTCACGAAATTTCTAGAACATCGAGGTTTATATAAAAGGCGGCGGTGTCGCGCGGAGTCTTATTTTGGCGTTTGATAAAATGATAAAAAAAAACAAGCTTAACCAGTTTAACAGCGATAAAGCTTAACAGCGATAAAGCTTAACAGCGATAACAGCTTAACAGCGATAAAGTACCAGAGTAACGACGTAAAATAAAGTTTTCTAGAGACGAGTCGAAGGGTCTAATGACGATTAGTACAAATTAGCATGACTTCCAGTGACTACGAGTACATAAAAAAAATTTCAAGTATTTTATTTTTATGCCCTTATGGGATTTAAAAAAAAAGAAAACTAATAATGCAGGGTGTACATTAAACAGATTATAAATACAACACTGTGTATATAAAATTATTATTAAGATATAAAAATTAATATAGGTTATGCAAAGAACAAAAATTCAATTATTGGTGTAATAAAAGAGCTTTAATACGTTGAATAAGAATGAAAATAAATTAGATTAAGCACATTAAATAATACATATAAATTATATAAAAATTTGAATAATTGCAGTACGGCTTAAACACTTTTATCAATAAAACCACTTTTTCTAAACAACATTAGTAGCATAATACTCATATTACACACTAAATAATACATCATACACTAAATAAAATAAAAATTAAAAAAGTACCCCCTAACGAAATATTGGTCAAAAAGCATTTATTTTTAAAAATCTAGAAAAGTGGCATTTATTGATTAAAAAACCTTCTTAATTATTAATTGAGAATGGTAATTATTTTTCCACTTATTATACAAAATACGATGTACTATTATTACGTAGTTGATTAAAATGGTACGTCATTAATCTTACATGTGCAAATTTTACAGTTTGGGATAGTTTTTTACGAAAAATGTATGCATATTTTTGCACTTATTTGATTTATCTAATTTGTTATAATTATCATAGAATGTGTTTTCATTACGTAAGTAAATAAATAAATTGAATTATGGAATATATCGACGAGACTGGACATGTTTCCAAAGCCTGTGAATTCCTGGTATGGGTTGCATTAACATAATAGCTTGACACATTTCTATGAAATAGCGCCAACTATCTAGCACTTTGAATAGGTAAATGGTGCGATGTCAAATGGATGACGTCCAGCCAGCCATTTACTACTTTGTGCAAAAATATTAAATCGATAAAAGTTGTTCTTCATGATGAGTTACTTAAATTAGGAAATTTAGAAAGCTCATTTAAAAGTGTTCGTTTAATATTAATAAACCTTATAATATTATTAAAATTTAAAGCATTAACTTTGTGGTTGGACATTATAACAGAGTGTTAGTTAACTTAGTAAAAACCACTACCAGATTTACGGTCTACCGGTTTCGAGACATATCCGTCTCTTCGTCGGGACCAACACTACACTACTATATTCACAACACTATCCACCCCAACCGTAGTATTGTTAAATTTCACCAATATTGATCACATGCGTGTTAATCTTGTCAGAGACAAGCATGCACTAGCCTACAGAACATTCAGGAATCTAATCTATCTATCTAAATTGGAAGGACATCTCGTAATTTTAATACTTGAATCAAAGAACATGTGAGGTGTCTTAATAACAACAATTTTTCCGAATTCGCCAACCACCTCATAGAAAATAATCATAAATTTGAAGGGGTGAAAATATTAAATACTAATAATAAAGGTTTAAAATGAAATAATTTTGAATTTTTTTACATTAGGGAAGCGGTGAATAATAAAGCACCTCTAATTAATAACCAAATCAATTTTCCATACAGCCCTTTGTTTAATTTAACTTTCACAAAAGATTTAGTAACACCCATTTTAGACCCCGCCCCCTCTCACTCTCCTTCGTTAGATTCCTGAATGTTCTGTAGGCTAGTGCATGCTCGTCTCTGACAAGATTAACACGCGTGCGATCAATATTGGTGAAAGTTTAATAATACTATGGTTGCGGTATAGTGTTGTGAATATAGTAGTGTAGTGTTGGTCCTGACGAAGAGACGGGTACGTTTCGGAAACCGGTAGACCGTAAATCTGGTAGTAGTTTTTACTAAGTTAACTAACATTCTGTAAAACTTTATAAATTCATTTAAAACCTTTGTAGTAATAATCAATGAAAAACCCAATATCGTATTATATCAAAGTTACCACGATATAAGATTTCTGTAAAAAATGGTGTTATCTATAATCACAAAAATTACTGGCAAAAAATATTAATTATTCAGCATTCTGGCCTGGTTTTATCAGCGCTTTAATAAAACTGGTGGGAAGAGTACATGTCAGGAAGGCAATACAACATCCTAACTCAGCCCTGAAAGCACGTACTTGAGTATAATCTCTCCAAGGAAATCTAAGGAGTTTTTACACAAGGGTACAATAAAAGCTTTTTCTTAATTATTACAGTGTTAAGCTTTTTGTTAAAGGCAGCGTTTTATTGTTGGGATCCAACAACGAGGGCTAACAAATTCTGTGAATGGATCCACAATAGAGTAGTTAAAACAAAAGGCGAAATAAAATGGATACACATATTACTGCTGTTTTTGATTGAAAGAAGATATAAAATATTGGATCGCTTGGCTGCTTTTGAACATATGTATTTCAGTACCAGGGGCGTGGGGTCAGAACAAGAAGCATGACTTTTATTTAAACATATTATATTTGGAAAAAAATCGAAATTTAATATTTATCTGACAGAATATTATGAAATGTCAAAATCTGACTAATGTGTCAATTATTGTGATAGGAATATTACGAGATATATCTCTTAGTTCGGTTTCTTTTCAAAAAACATGATTAGGAAAAATCATGATTTTTATTGTGTGCACTGCACGCCTCTGCTAAGTACGTATGTAAATGAAAGATAATTAATAATACAATTAATCTTTATAACATAGCAAAAATCGCTCTATTTGTGTGTATCAGCAAAAACTCTTTTAGAATTCTGTCGAAAATTTCTAGGTCAAAACGACTGATCAGCTTACAACTTTATTTCCATCACGAGCAATGCTGCTTGGAAATATTCATGGTTAAAAATTAGTAAAACATGATGATTAAATTAAAATAAAGATAAAAGGGTTAAAACGTTTAAAATATTGATTTTCAGGTGTATTCTTTCGTATGTAAAATAATTCGGAAGAACAACATATATTATAGGAACCTACTGGTACCTACATTAAAAAATATATTGCTTTTCTAAGTATTTCATGGGTAGCACTACACATGTCTCAAGAATAGTCCCTTCAAATATATGGAAGGTTTCAATTTGGAAGTACAATATTAAAAAATTTGATAATATGTGGATGTTGTTACGATGGAATTGTGAACGTTGCATTGTGTAGCGTGATCACCTAAGCCAGCTCATACAGGTTGTAAGCCCTGGGCCATCGTATAAAAAGACTTCCATACACGTTTTTCATATTAATTAATAGCTTGGTCTCTGTAAGACTTCTATAATATATTTTAATTAAAAAATATATTATCCAAAAATTGATTTTTCAACCTTTTTCAGGGATATAGGTACAATGTAATATGAAATTAATATGTACGTGAATCAAAATTGCGGGGAAAGCTGGCAGTAAAGCTTGTTAATTAATACAATTATGATCAATTTATTGTCCTCTATATCAAGTTTCCATCAACGCTAGCGTCATATATCTTTCTTACCACCATCTATTTCCACACACATTCATTCCAAATTACCAAAACACCTAAGCGACAATATCTTGATCATATTCACTTAACTGAGATCAACTTTACATTCATTTTCAATTTGTTGTGATTCAATTCAGTTCACCAATAATTCAATTCAATTAAAAAAACGTGAAACACTTATTGTTTTGTATATTATTTTATTAATTTTTTATATTTAAATTCTCCTCCCTTTTATGTACAAATATTTTTTTTGTTAAATTGTACGCAAGAATTTCATTCAAATAATGTTGCTATTAATTACGTAAACTTTTTTGTTTTAAATAATCTTTTAAATTCATTTTATATAATGTATCCGAAAGGTCTATAAAAGGTTTACAACACTTAGTTCAAATAAAATAAATGAATACTCGTGCCGCCGGCATTAAAGTAAAAAAAATCATCCCCTAACTTTTAAAATCTACCCTTTTCACCGTCACTTAGTGTTATTGCGTTGCAAACTTTTGTACTTTGGTCTCGGCGATTATTCGAGATCTATGTTCCGAGTCTGTCTACATATTTTCTATTCTGTTTTCCCCCGATATTCTGCTCAGAGTATTACGGAGATTCGTTTTACTGATTATTGATTGTAAACTTCCAGAATTTTTCGCATCATAATAGGTATGGATTATTTTGTTGGAATCGTGAAGTTGTCAACGTATGCGAAGTTATGTAGTAAGTATTATGATGAACGTATGCGAAATTAATTGTAGTACATATGATGAACGTACGCAATGTTAATTGTAGTACATAATATGATGAACGTACACAAAGCTAATTGTAGTGCATATTATGAACGTATGCAAAGTTAATTATAGTACATATGATGAACGTAAGCAATGTTAATTATAGTACATATGATGAACATATGCAAAGTTAACTGTAGTACGTACATACGATGAACATATTCAAAGCTAACTGTGGTACATAGGATGAACGTATGCAAAGTTAATTGTAGTACATATGATGAACGTATGCAAAGTTAATTGTATTACATACAATGAACGTATGCAAAGTTGCATATATATAATGAACGTATAAAGTATTATATGTATGCGATGTTAATTGCAGTACATATTTTTTATTTATTCATAAAATCCTTTTTCTACAATTTATTTTATACACGAACATGTGGATCATAATAATGTATATGATTTTATTTAAAATATTACTTATCTAAATACACATATTTTAATTATGTTTTGTGGATTGCTACTACTCAACTAGGCGTAGCCTGTACTAGAGTAGCTCATTGTATACGTGATATTTGTTATAGTTTGTCAACACTAATGTAGGACAAGTTTGTAGAAGTTATATAATGAATATATTGAATGA
The DNA here is from genome assembly GCA_016648135.1 of Agrypnia vestita. Classification (NCBI taxonomy): domain Eukaryota; kingdom Metazoa; phylum Arthropoda; class Insecta; order Trichoptera; family Phryganeidae; genus Agrypnia; species Agrypnia vestita. The sequence goes on from JADDOH010012169.1 coordinate 56,287, forward strand.
TGGTCTTGTCCACGAAATAGATTTTTAGAAACTTTTTAACTCGAGAACATCTCTGAGATTTTGCTGCCTTAATGTAATGATGTAAATAAGTCATTCAGAAGAAAATTCTTCGCAAACACTGGTTCGCTCATATGAAGTTTCCAAAGGAACTACTTCAATTATATCCAGAATGGGAATTGGACGTTGTTACATTGGTTTAGGCTGAACTTGGTAGAGAGCCCGATGTGTGACTGCTATTCGAAGGAGACCCTCTACAATGTATTTTTTGCCAGGTCATTTCGGAACTCCAATTCCCTGTGTAGTGAACTGATAATGACTACTTTTCAACTCCCGGGCAATATGTGTCAACTGCTTTTTGTCAAATAAGTGACCGAAAATAACACCTAATAATCTTAACTAATAATCTTTGATTAAAAATACATGTATTCTTCTTTTTTATAGATTATCTCTGATTAAATGAATATTCGTTATTTTATCCCTATTTAAAATTAACTAGTTAAATGGAACAAATCGTTCTCCAAGAGGTAATTACATATATAGAAGAAGTTCATGACGAAATGAATAAGTAGTTCTTAATTAATTATTTAGCTCCAGTATATTAATTTTTTATTTTTGTTAGTGCCTATACATCGAATTTAAATTTTTAGTATATGTTGTATCCTGATGAATAGTCTGTATATTATACTTAATACTATTTACAATGTATTTATCTTAAAGACACTTTTTATTATTAATTCATTTATTTTTATCATTCATTGTGTACTATGTAAAAACTTACATTTATTGATTTTCGATGTATATTTATGTAAAATAATTGTGTGTAAAAAATTTTTTTTAGTGAACTTCTTATTGATCTGCAGTATTTTTATATTTATGTATTTTATCATTTATTATTAATAACCTGTAAAAAGTGTATTAAGTGTATTACATTACATCATATTAAAATGTTCACAAAGTACTCAAACTTGTACTTGAATGTCACTACAGGATCATCTATCAGGGTCATTAATGACCTGTTGACGGTCTGTATGATACAAAATAAAAAATAAAATGAAGGGAACATTGGTCCCGAAACATGTTGATAATTCGATGAATAATGGTTTATACAAAGTGATTTCTTGTTATTAATATAAATGTTACCACAAAGTAATTTGGTAGTTATTGAAATTTAAAAAAAATTCATGTCCGCCCAGCCAAGAAAACAACCATCTCAATGCAGAGTTTGTTTACATCTATTTGTAGGAATTTTACGCAAGACATACATTATTTTAGGGAGTTTCTTTTTTAAAAAAATATTTTTATTTCAATTAAATGTTGCGCAATATTTTGCTTGTCATTAATACTGACAGACGTTGATATTATACAATATTATTTTCAAGAAACGTATACTGTATCTAAATATTCGCACACTCCAGAGAATAACCAAATATAAGGGATAATTAGATCGAAGCTGTGTTTCTTTATTCTCTATACATGTTTAATCAAATTAGATTTTTTTTTAGATAACTCCATAACCATGCCGAAAGAAGGCAGAGATAAGGCGTCTTTCCCCACCGTCACTGGCGGTAAAAGTTTGAAAAGACTCCAGAACGAATCACCATTAATATCGGAGAACCGTTGCTCGCTGTCCACTTAAATGCAAATGGTGCTGTAATGTGTCTTTTCCTAGTCTTGGAACTAACTGCATTAGATCTGATCAGGACGTTACCAGTGCTGACGCAGAGGTCACCACATGACATGAATGAAATATTTATTGTCTTTGTTCTATCCAGATCTCGGTGGAAGTAAATATTAGATTCCTTTATTTAATACAGCAAATTTATAGGCAGAACACTTGTAGATATTGATATTGATGTTTGAATTTTGAGGTATGGTATGATCTTTAATAAATTATACCGATATCGCCGCTTTTCTATTTTTTTTATTATTTTTATTATTTAAGAATTAAATTTTTTTTTTAACAATTTTTTTAAAAATATAAATACAACTTTTTACATTACTTTTTTGCCACTCAACTAGTCTTTGGGCACGCCCCTGACCGGCACTTTTTTAGCTGTAACAGATTTTTTAAAATAATTAGTTAAACAAACAAAAAACACGAAAAAAACAATTAATACAGAAAGAGAAAAAAGTAAAAATATAAGTAAACAAAATAAACATAATCTACGTACGATAGTATTACTTCACTTTAAGTTTACAATTTTAATATTTTTGCATATATACAAGTTAGCTCGACTGATTTAATGTTAGGTATGTATATCGGCGTTTTATTTTGCATAACTATTTAAATGCCATGAGCGTGTTTACGCGCCAAAGAATGTGTGTGATTGCACTCACTTTTCGACCTTGCAGAGATAGGATTAAACAAGATTTTCAATGTTGTATATTTAAAGTCATTGTTATATGTATGAACGATAATTATCAGCATTTTATAGACGAGTAAAAAAAATAGCGTTGTACTCAAACCAGCCATAACTCCTGTAATAATTTTTTTTAAACACCCCCGTATTCAAAAGGTTATAGATATTTTTAGTGATGGTTACACCGTTGTTTTTACCAGCTATACGTGGTATAGTTATTTGAAATTTGTATCTGATTGTGTCGATGATTGGTACCTGAGATATAACTGTTTTCTACCTACTACTTTTTTACCTATGGTTGCAAATTGCGAAAAATTGATTAACAATCATCGATGCAATCTAATAATTTTTTAAATAACGGTTAATGTGTCACTGGTTAGAATACCATCATTAGATATTTCGGACAATTATGGCCCATTTTGGGAAACGAACAAATCAACTGTTTGGATAAATGGTTTCGGATCAGAGGAATAAAACATACAATAATTTATTTATCCAATGCTATACATTACTTATATTTATTTGAGGTTTTAGTTCAGGAGTTCAAATTCTGTGTTGAAACAGGCAATGTTTACATTTAGAATTTAATTTATACACAAAACAGAAATTAGTTTAAAAACTGAGTATTAATCGTCTGCACTATGTCACAAATATGTATATATATAATAATATATATATATATATATAGTTGCAATGTAAAATATAAATTTAAGTATATTTAAATTACTTTCAATATGATTCTAATACAATTATCATCCTAGGTTTTCTTCTAAAAATTATAAATTTGAGAAAAAATCTTTACGCACTCTAATTTTCCCAATTATCGGTAAACCGTTTTACCTCTGTTGAACAATTTACGTAAATAAGGTTTTGCTGCTAATGAGGATAGCACGGAGGCACTTAGTAATATTTATCACCCCCAATCATGTTACCGAACGTGTAAAGTCACTTTACACATTTGGGGAAGATAATTCTAATAGCTTAGTCTTCACAAGCCTTAAACGCACGACTGTTTGACTTTCAGAATTTCCAAATAATTTTCGTACTTGAAGGGCTTCATTATTTTTTATTACTTTTCTTCTTCTTCTTCTTTTCATACCCACATATCATTTTAGCGTATTTAGCTTAAATATCATACTAAGAGCGAGAATAAGCATGTTTTATAACATCGGGCTCCCTTCGGTGTTTGATATATGTAGATTAGTATGTGTGATGTATCTGAGAGATCTGATAAATATTGTAGTTAGTAAGGTGCACAGGTATTATACTTACATATACAAGGTGTTACATAATTAGTCCACAATACATTAAAGATAGATTACAACGCAAATCATTAGTCGAAAATGTTCAAGGAACGGTGTCCTAATCCTTCAAAGTTTGCATTTTTTAAAAAAATATTTCTCACTTACCTTCTATTAAAAGTTAGACTATCTTTAAAGTTACTTATATCGAATGTTAAAAATCCATTCGATTCAAAACAATTCAAATAAAATTATTACAATAAACTAAAATTTAAAAAATATTTTTTGCAAATTTTTATAATTTTATTTGACTTGACATTAAAGCGAATGAATTTTTAATATTCGATATAAGTTACTTTCATGATAGTAAAAATGTTGAATGAGATACATAACGCGCTGCATACAATCAAGTCAAGCACAAAGATAAAGATATGAAAATACTCGTTGTCGCGGAGTGCGCGCGATATTGGTGTTGACTAGTCTCAGTCGCTGGTGGCATGCTTCACTTAGCCTGCGCGTTTTATGGCCGTAAGGGCTCAATAATATGTAAGTAACCAGGAAATGCAAATTAGTGATAGTTAAAAAAACTAGTGGAACTGGTTTTGACATTCAAATATCTAGGTGTAGGGTGATTATGTACTCCGAAATTGGGGAGCAGACTAATAAAGCCTCCATCATATCTGGATGTGTTCGCAATATTATTTGAAACAATAAACACAAGCATATAAAAAGCAATGAACGGATATACAAGACATGCGTCATCAATGACGTGTACCTATATCAAACTATAGCGTAAAAACAAAAGCCGAAACAGCCAAAACAAAGAATCTACTGAGAACATCGGAAATGAAAACTTATAGAAAATCACAGAGAGAACGCTTAGCGATCGAATCCGCAATGAAGAAATAAGACGTACCTTTGACACCGAAGTCAATGGATGGAATGCGATGGAGCAAAGCAGGAAGAAGAGATACGCCCCTCTCATATCCGTAATCTTAATACAACGAAGCATTAGTATTACGTACTGTACCCACACTAACTCAATTGCAAGCTTATATAAAAAGACCTATACATGAAACAAATATCGGTATAATTGTCTGGTTGACAATTTTAGATGGCCAGTAAACTCCGAGGATAAAATTTTTTCCATGAAATAAGCGAAGGCATTTAATATTAAACAACCATAGATGAAAAGCTCGTCAAATATCCGATAGTATCGTGGAAAGCCGAAAAGGTTTTCAATTTATGCTTTATCTTCCCCTGAAAATCTCTATACAGGTAATATTATTGGTGTACCTACATCTTTTAGACTGATAAATTATGTAAAATAATATGGTAGCTTTATAAATGTTCATTTCACTGTATTGATTACATTTATTTTTAACATATTTTAGAAATCAGACTCTTTAGATATTTGATAGTCTAAAACTAGGTAAAATCTTATCAATTATTATAGAAAAAATCATATTTTCATTTTTATCCCAGAATGTGGTAAGTAGGTATTTATATATCGAGGTTAGATACGCAAGGCTTTATTGATTTATTTGGAAAAATGGAATGTCCACAGAGAAATGTTAATTCTTATCTAGTTAGGTAACAAAGAACCATACGATTTCAGACTTAAACTTTTAATTTTTCGAAGAACAATTATTCTCCTGAAACAAGGTTTATACTTTGTGGTGACATTAATTTAATAAAACAAAGTCCTAATTTAGATTCTATTTAATTAAATTTTTAAATTAAATCATATTTGTTAAGTTGTGATTTGACGTAACGGTTTCCTGATTATTAAATGAAAAAAATATTCAGCAACATTTTATGCATGTTCTGAAAACACAATCACTGGATTTTGCCCACAATTAGATTTTTGATTGGATGTTTTTAATAAATAAATTTGGATGATTATTAATAAATTAAGATAAATTTTATAAGTATCGCAGAGACGAAACTATTTATATGGAAAACATAATTATGAAAGTGGTCTAAGTCAAGAAATCTAAAAAATTGAGTTTATTCATTATTTTTTGTCACACTGTTTTAAATGAACATAATGTTAAATGTTCAAGTTTTTTGTTTGTGACACTGTGGAAATTCATTTTTAATATTAAAAAAATGAGAAATAAACACAACACTGTTTTATTCCACTGTATTTATTTTGAATTGTTATAACGTTTTCGGGATTTCTCCCATTGTCAATAACAACACGTTTACAACAATATAATGTGTTGTAATATGAAGCATTATACGCAATGTATTGTTTCAACGTTCAACGGTATTCCACTAATGTTTATTTTGATAGTGCACTAAGTCAGTTTGCCGCGTGTCAGCTTCCGTGTCGCAGTGTTTCGTTGTTTTTACCTTTGTTGTACTTGCAAGCCTGAATTTGATTTTGCGTTATGTTAGCTCAGGTAATTAATATAAATATATCACGTTATAATAATGATAAACATATTTTTTACATGACATTCATAGACGTACAACCATTAACTTATTTTTATGTGATTTATACAACCGTAAAATTTAAAAGCAACGTTAAAAAATGGAAACGAATAAGACAGTAATTGTAGGTATCTGCCTGTTGGCTAAAAATACAATGGATGTGTTTTTGTAAAAATGCCTCGTATAAGATGTTTTATAAAACTTCTTTTGATGATAACGCCGACTTCCATATTTTAGTTTTTCACCCAAAAGAGGAAGTTCAAAAATATACGAAAGTATTTCCTTACTTCCATTGTTATTATTACTCTACGAGCAGATCAATAACCAAAGAAAAAATTTAAGATTTTACAGGTTTGCTACATTATATATCACCATTTTACCATGAATATTTTTAAAATCTTAAAACCTAAAATCGTACTTCCAAAGAATAAAAAAACATACATGATAATGAAATACTTATCAAAAGTAAGCATTACTAAGTAAAGCATGGCTTAATAACATGGCTTAATAAAAAATTATTTTAGCAAAATGGCAGCGCGAGCGGCAAAGATGGCAAAGTGAAAATTCGGAAAGAGCACATCGAAATCTATAAAATTACCCATTTTCAAAACTCCCGGAAAACGTTCCGGGTATCTAACCCTTTTTTTAGCACCAAATGACTGGACTATAATAGAAATTTGAAATATAGTTTCTGATCTCAACGTAAAAGTAGCAATGTTGCCAAATAATCAATCCATATTTTCGTAAGACGTCTGAAACCTTCCAACTTTTAATTGAATACTAAGCAAGAGCTATCTTGCACGTTAATTTTAATATTGAAAAGCCGCTATGTATTTTGCGAGTGGAAGGTGGAAGAAGAGGTAAAGAAAGGACATGGAGTTCCAGAGAGTTTAAAGAGATAGACGAATGGATAATATTTCTCCAGCAAAAATAGTTATATTTTAACAGGCAGATAGTCCTTGCAAGATGTGATGAGCCCTAGTGTAGATTATAGCTCATACCTATGTTAATATTAACATTACACGTTTCTGTGTCTTCACCGGACAAATTCTGATCGACCATAATATGCACATTCCATTCGAACACATTACTTATTGTACATCCCCCATTCAACATATACACACACTCCACTCAACCGCAAAACCAACCACTTAACTCCGTTACTTAACTTTATATTTTTTTAGTATATTTTGTTCTTGATTTTCTTTTTTTACATTTCTAAGCCAATTGGCTTAAAGAGAAATACTTAAAAAAATACGTGAATAAATACCTCAAAAACACCTAGGCTTGAATTGATCACGTAGATTAATTGTGAACTAACCGGGAATCTTACCCGAAACCCTCATTGTGAGAAGCCACTGTCATGCTCACTGGGCTACGAAGGCTGCTCTTTTTGAAGTTTTATTTTCATTTGTACAAATAAGTAGGGGGGTATATCATCGAACATAATAATTTCGTTGTCTGTCCATCCGTCCGTCTAAATGTCCCCGTAACTCCGTAATTTCGTTCGAATTCACGGCTTAAAAACGGTCGAAGATGGGACTTGAAACCGAGCCATCAAATCCGAACCGGCCCATTAACGCATGTTGCTACGGTTGCCTCTCCGTAGACCGCCAAAAAGATGCTATAAATATGTAATAGGGCTTAGCAAAGACGCGAAACAATGTTTCGTCATTTTTGGCGTTACTGCTAGTTACATATAAAACTTAAAATAGGCGTTGGGTACCAGGTAATAAATTTTAATATTAAAATTGATTTTATTATTTGTATATATCTTCTTATATTTTACTAATTTAAAAAAAATCTTTATAGAAGTAGAGATGCGAACATGGAATACGTATCACATCAATATTCTTACTATTTTCAAACTAAACTAAACGCTTGTGCTATGGAAATAGGACTAACTTGTTGTTGTTCTGGATTGAGGTTCGAACCCGCGAACTTCAGATCACGAGGCGAGAGTCCCAACCACAAGACCGACAAGCTACCCAATTAATTACACCTACATGTTTCGGAAAAACCTTTCTATCGTCAGGATGTTATATAATTGTCAATATATCAAAATGAATAATTTTTTTGTTTTTCTAAATTATTTTTAAATATTATTGCTGAAGTTCTTGATTACACAAAACTATTGTATAATAAAAAGTTTTTTTAAGAATTGGGCTAGTAGTTAAACTTAATTGTTTATTAAAAATATTTTGTTTTCTATTACATGCTTTACTAATTTCTAATGATTCTAAATTCAATTTCAGACCAAAATTATTTATATGTAAACAGAAAGTCCTAAATCATTTTCTAATAAATGATTTGAAAATTCAGAAAAACCATAATTATTCAGACATGTCAAATGCTGTTTTACTCTTACATAGAAATTTCGACCGGGTTTTCCAATATAAAACGCTGTACAATCTTTACACGACAGTTTGTAAACACCTGAATTGTTTAATATATTATTATCATTATCTTTTGAATTTATGAGGAGTTTCCCTACTTATTCATACTTTACTTTTTTTATGAAATGCAGGTAATATTTTTCGGTAGATGTTTTGAAATTTGATTCGAAAATGCATTAATGTATAAAATTCTTCGCCAATATTCGTTATTATTATTTATATATCTATAAATTGTGTAAAAATTGGTAAAGTTGAAAACTTGTTATTGATATTGAGAGTGATCTCGAAAACGTTTTAACAATTAAATAAAAAATATTGTATGTAGTGAAAAAATACAGTGTTTTTCAATTCATTTCATATTTAAAAAAATTAAAAATTGGTTAGTTATATTTTTCTTTTAAAAATTTATCAATTAATTCTGTATTGTATCCATTATTATTTTATATTCCTAAAGTAAACTTCCTAAAGAAAGATACTGGCCCCGCATAATTGACTTGCCATCGCTCGCTAAAGCCACTAATATACGATATATTTCTACGACTTTTCTTCACATTAATACTAATACTATACTGGTTTTCTTGTTTTTTCCTTTCTTTTTTTTCTTCTCTTTTAACACTGATTCTTGTTTTCTCCTCTATTTTATATGATTTTCTTATTTCTCTTTTATTTTATATAATATTTTAATGTGTGTACCTACTTTTATATGGAATGTGTGGGATTGAACGAACCTCCACACATTCTGGAATAAAGTTATATTTATTTTTAAAAAAAAGAAGTAAATAACATATTATTATGAAATGAATTGATTAGTTGTAAAAATTATGTTAGTTGACGTTCTGATCCTGTCCAAATACATAATATATCTATCATCAACATACCTTCTCCATAACAAAATATTTTTTAACAAAGGTGAATCACAATTAAAAATATTTGTCACTAAATTATCTGCAAAACAGTTGCACAATCAACTGAAAAAAAATCAATATTACTTTGAAATTAATTAAGTTGTTATTCAATTTGAAAATTTGAGTTGTTGTTTATTTTAAAAATCTTGATGTTTAGAGACAGTCATTATAATAATTCACGATAGGGTAACATTGTGAAACCATCCAATCGGATGTTTCTACAACTCCGCAGTTCGCACAACTTGTCCAATTACAGCACGGTGTTGAACTCTTCAAGTTTGAGGGGCTTCATGTAATACTATCGACCATTGCACTCTGAAGTTTGCAGCGGGCGAGCTCTCGTCGATAGCAGTTAACTGGGGTTCGAAGTTATGTTGTTTAACTAATAAGTACACATTTAACTATTTGCTTTAACGACCGAATGACTGACCAAACTTTTGACGGAAATTACTCGGCGCGCAATTCGGGTAGGACAGTTATTATATGACTGGTGCTTTAGAATTATGGATCCGAAATATATTCATAAGACATAATTTTAACAATAGTTTGTTTATAGTACAGCAAAATCAGTTGTCTGATTTGTTTCATTTGAAATAAACAAGCTTTCCGTTGAAAAAATGCAGTTTTTTTTTAAAAGAGGTGTGAACACGGAATACTTTTGGCATCAATATTCTTATTATTGTCAAACTAAGCTAAGTCTGTACTGTGAAATAAGGACTAACTTGCTGGTGTCCTAGAATGCGATCACTGCACTGCACCAAAAAGCTACTCAAAGCCACGTCAAGCCACCATAAAGCATAATAATTTATCTATCCACATAATTCGTATGTTTCAAAGTATTGAGAAAAAAATTGCCACATATACAATCTTACGTGAATGCTCTATTGATATTAGTCCAAGGTAATAAACTGCTTAAACCCTAGCAGAATAATTTTAATTCTTTATTTTAAAAAGTGTCATTTTTAAAACCAATCTTATTTTATCATACTTTGACCTGCTGCAGTATTGCTGTGTATTCATCAGACGAAGCTGATAAATATAGTAAAATATCCAAAAAATCAATATTTATTTGGGGAGGAAATATCCTAAGTCGGAGTGGGATTGGAAGGTTCACGAAAATGCGGAAATATATTTAATATCGGTTTTTTGCTTAAATTAAGTTGATTATTAAATGAAATAAATGTGGTACCTATTATGGGATTTTTAATTTTCAACGTCGTAATTTTTTAAAAAGTGTGATCTAACTCTAAAATAAGGTTAAAAAATTCATATAAATTTATATCTTGTGTGTTTTTTATTCTAATATTAAAACCACTTAATAATTTAACTTATATAAAGAAAATGCTAAACAATTAAGTTTTTATCGCGTACTCGAATAATTTATTATGAAGTTATTTTGAATCTCATTAATTTTTGGTATAAAACGCCGGTCTAATGTAATTTGAGAAATTATTTAAAACTTCTAGCTACAAAATCTATAAAAATGTTTTTTTTGTAATAAAAAATTGATTTCTGTCTATTCAGCGTATTACGCGTACCTACCTAGGACAAGCGAGAAACAGTTTAAATTGTTATTTATAGATGTTTGGTAACATTTAAATGTAAATTATAATAAAATAAAACAAAACCCTTACAATTTGTTTTAGCATCTCATTACAATTTTCTAAGGGATTCGGACAGTGCGCCTTCTGATTACCACTTCGTTACAATACTTTTGTGGGAAAAGAAGATTCGGTAGCTTGAGTCGTTTCTTTTTGTTTTTTGACAGATGGACTAAGGCGGCGTTTCCCAACCTTTTTTGGCTCGCGTACCACTTGGTAGTACAACACGCTTAATTGTACCACTTCGTAAAAATGATTGTATTTCGAGGAATTTGTTATTCTATTTGCATTATAAATTTTATAGGATGACTATATTTCCCAGAACTCAATTTCTGTAGTTTAAAAAAAAATACCAAAGGTTTTATTTTTTTCTGATAAAAATGAGACATTTGTATTTTACATATCAAATTTTTTTTAAAAATAAAAAGTGCCGAAGCTCATTTCTTGTCGAAATTGAAAACCAGGACATTTAAAGAATTTTTTAACAAATTTTTATTAAAAAAAATTACATCGAATTAAATTGAATTATTTGTATATATAAAAAAATGAAATGCGCCGCAGTCAATTTTTTTCCAAAAATTACTGCTATTAATAGAAAACATATGTATATAAAATTAATTAAACACTGTAAATGTAAAAATTCTTAATATTTATAATTTTTTACTTTTTATGTCCGCCATTGCTGATTATTTTTCGCGTACCACCAACTCTCCGCTCGCGTTACACCGGTGGTACGCGTACCACAGGTTGGGAACCGCTGAAAAAACAATTTTGACATTGATTGCTGAATAAGTTACCTACAACCGTCAAATACGAGAGAAATAAATAATTTTTCGAGATAATCCTTCCGTTAGACGGTTCATTTTTGAGCTGTTTGGTTTACCGAGGGTAAATTTAGGTTTTTATTTTTGACTGAGATTAATCTCTCGCACCGAAACGCTTATTCAAAAATATCAAAAATGAAATAACACGTGTGCATGATGTATTATCAGCGTATTATTTTAAACGAAAGGTTGCCTGACGGCCAGCCATGTTGCATAAGAAGAAATGTATGACGTATTGTATCCAATTAACGACGTCTCTGGATTATTTCATGATGGAGTACATTGAAACATGATTATTACGCAGATGTACATTTTCGAAAAAAACATCGAAATATAATATAATATTAATGTGACAGAATATGTTACTAGCTGTAACGCATCAAAAATAACGCTACATTTACATGTCGGTTCCAAAAAGGAATAAGTTTTTATTTATATTTATTAAAAAAATTCGATTTTTTTTTCGGTACAATTTTTTTTTAGGTTAAGGACGTTACTCGAAATTACAGGACAGACAGATGGATGGACGTACGGACGGACAGACAGATAACGAAATTATTATAATTGGGACATTAAAATCTGGATAGGTTTCATAATAATAATCGTGATAGTAATATGACCAGATATATCCTTTAATTTTTTCATTTAATAAATGCTTACGTATTTAATTTCGATTTTTTTCAAAAGTATGTTTAAATAAAAATCATGATTCTTGTTCTCACTGTACGCCCCTGCTTAATATACATGTAAGGCATGCGCGTGCAGTCAGTACAAGTACATTTAACATACATTTTGAGAAAAAGGCTAAATTAATTAATTATCTGAAACGAACATATTTAAAAAACTATTTAATCCCAATAATAATAATTTTGTTGTCTGTCTGTTCGTATGTCCGTAACTATCTGTAACGTCCGTAAATTCTTTAATAAAAACTTTTTCCTTTTTTGTCATTTTTTCTGTTTATATCTTTTTCTTTTATTTCTTCTTTACTATTTTATTTTTTATTTATAAATAAATATGCTTATTCTTTAGGAACCGACATGTAAAAGTACCGACACTTTTGACGGGTGAAAATAAACGTGAAAGGAATATTACGACATAAATATTTTATTTTGATTTGTATCCTAAAAATGCTTGTTGAGCCCGGCTTATTTCAAAGTTTTTATATTGTTTAACGAAAATTTATTTTGCAGATTCAGACAACTTGGTTGAAGTTTTGAGAAGTTTACTAAGGGCCGGTTATATCAACCTGGTTTATAGTAATAGTTTGTTCAAAGCATAACTTTTTAAGGGTTGTTTAATTAGTGGTAAACGCAAGTTGGATTGTTTGTAGGAACTTGCGAGGTGACATATTTCCTCTTACACATGCATGCGTGCATATACATATACCCAAACATACACACACATACATGCAAATATACCCGCATGTTTTTATAATTTAGCATTTGAATTGAACCAAACCGACACATATTTATGCTTACCTTTATGAAATTAGGGTTTCTTGTATTTGGCCAAAAGCCCTGTCTGTTATATCACAGATGTAAATAATTATTAAAAAATATTGATATTTTTTATATATCTATTTATATTATTTGATTAATTACACCAACATGTTTCGGAAAATATATATATGTTATATATATGTCAAAATATCAAAATTAATAATGTCTTTTGTTTTTTGTTTTTCTAAATTATTTTTAAATATTATTGCTGAAGTTCTTGATTACTCTCAATTATTGGATTTTTTTTAGAGTTGGGCTAGTAGTTAAATTTAATTGATTATTAATAATATTGTTTTTACTTTTACATTCATGCTTTACTAATTTATAATGATTCTAAATTATTCAATTTCAAACCAAAATTATTTATATGTAAAATAGAAAGTAAAATATTTTTTTTGTCAAAACCGTGATCATTTTCTAATAAATGATTTGAAAATTCAGAAAAACCATTATTATTCAGACTACGATTATCTCAAATGCTCTTTAACTCTTACATTGAAATTTCGACCGGTTTTTCCAATATAAAACGCTATACAATATTTACATGACAGTTTATAAACACCTGAATTGTTAAATAAATTATCTTCATCTTTTAAATTCGTGAGGACCTTTCCTATAATATTATTTGTATAAAATGCAGGTCTAATATTTTTTGGTAGATATTTTAATAATGGATACAAAACAGAATTAATTGATAAAATTAAAAAAAAAAAATGACCATGGAAAGATTTTTCCGACACATGTTAGTGCAATTAATCAAATAAGATAAGTAGATATATACAAATAAAACAATTAATATTTTTTTTAAATATCAATCTACAATATTGCTGAATCAATTGAAAAAATAAATGATTATTAATGGCGAAAAATAAAATTAACAAAATATTTCGAAGTTGTTAGTCGCATCGCCAAATTCAAAAATGTTTTTGTGAATACTTTTAAACACTCGACAGAAAAATACAGAAACGCATTGGTTTCAAGGTCAATGACGTAGAATCACATGACACACGACCGTTTTTTGGGTACGAGAGCGAAAATGAGAGAATGTATTAACTGCTCGAAGAATATTTTTTCTTCTGTATGAAGGCTTGAACTTTGTGGTGACATTATTATTAAAATAAAACACAAATCACTCTGTTTTCAACACTTTATTAGATTAAACAATCTATTTTATAACATTTTTAATAATTGTTAACACATTTGCATGGTTTATGTTTTCAATTTTAGTAGAACAATAATCCTGAAGGAGAGAACATTGTTCTCGAAACATGTAGATTGTTTAATCTAATAAAGTGGCGAAAACAAAGTGATTTGTGTTTTATTTTAAGAATGTATTATTCGAATTAGTGTTATCAACCTTGTACGATTCAGTTGTCTCTACCGTGTGGTGAAAAATATTTCCAGATTAGAGTTAATATGTGAAGATCAAGCATTTTTGCAATTAATTTAATTTTGAAAAGATATCCTTTTTTGTAAGAAATTTGATAAAACTTCGTCATCAAATTAAAAATTTCTCCCTAAAATTGCCGATTTTATCGCATAAATTTCATTCAGTACGGAATACTCGTGGGCGGATTATTTGCCGGCCGTGCTTGTATCTTCTGGCGAAGCCGTACAACCTGCAGACTGTTAAGTGAGTGATCCTCCCTTCGAATCCCTCCCCAGACAGGTGTCAGCCGATAGCCGAGCTTAAGCAGCCCCTAAGTCGCGCCGCAGCGCCCTCGAGCATGCAGGAAGTAAAGAGTTACACACATTTACAAAGGTCTCAACTTTTCAGAATTTAATGGCTGCATTGTACGCGAGTGTGTTGCAAGTCGAGAATTTTTTAAAAATAAATTAACAAGTCAGTTAATAAATTAACTTTATTAATAAGTTAACTTGATAAACGAGCGAGGTCTTGTGGCTATGTAATGTCATATTTCTGTGTCAAATCCTCAAAAAAAGGTAGAGGAAATTGACATTGGATTGTTTTGTATCCGACGTCACTACCTGGCAACACCGGAACGGGAGCACGACTGGCGGCCTGGACCGCGGCCAAGGACAAACCGGCATTCTGTCACTATTAGATTAAATGTAATAACAGTGTAAATAAACATGTAAACATAAGTACGAATAGTATTATCGCTCTACCACATTATGATACATTAACATTCTTACAAGAATCTGCATACGTTGGTCGGTGGTCAATTCCACAAGAATAGGTAGATTACTCCAGCCAAATTGGTCATAGGTCTACCAAAGACCTATAGGTCACTACTACCACCCGGTAATGTTTCTTTGTTAAAGTCGCACATAATTATAGATATTCCAGTGAGATAAAAGGTAGTAAGGGTTCCGCTAGTGATAGTAAAGGACATCCCACAAAATAACTCTCACTCTCCTCTCTTTCTATTCTCATCATTCTTACACAAGCCACGTTAAATTTAATAATTAAATTTGATTACTATATAATAAATTTGAATTGCGAAAATATAAAGAGGGATTTTATATTAATTATTCATCCGGTCTGCAATGTTATTTCAAACAAAAAACGAAAGAGGAAAGAAAAAGAAGAAGATCCATATCTTAGAATCCGCTGTCCACCGGATGTACATACACAACTTGTGAAAAGGCGCGTGGTTCGAGAATAATCTTCCTTACGAGGGACCGAAGAAGAAAAAAGGATCTTTGGTTTGTTTTTAAGTCCACGTTTTGCAACCAGATATGAGAATTACTAGTTTGCATTGCACGCTTGCAATTAGTAGAATTCAAAGTTTTAAATTTCAAATATGAATTAATTTAATTATTTAACAAACTTAAAATAAATTTGCAAACGTGACCCTTATGTATGTGATATTTACTGACTGGTACAAAAATTTGTTTAATATGTATATGTATTTAGTCATAATAGTTTGCGGATAAGTAGGTAATTGGATTAGTATATCATCATGTCTGCATAATAGGTTTATTGTGTCAACTCCAGATGATTAAAGCTTCATTTTGGAAAGTTTAAATACGAAAGAGTTAATAAAATGTTTAACTATGTTCAGATAAAATGATTAATACTTTAATATACAGCAATCATATTAATTACTACATATATTACAATGCATTGCGCAATCTCACTTTTGTTTCATTTGCTGCAGAAATTAAATATATGAATGATTATATTTTGTGCTAATCTCGTATCATTTTAAATTAATTTATAATGTATACAGAAATATACGCGTTTCCGCGTGTACATTTTTTGGCTTTAATTTTGCTAAAATTTTGGTCAAAACAACACCCATTTGCAATCCGCTCGCATCGCATAGAAACCATTTCACGATTTTATTCTCCCACCAAATGGGCTATCTCGCACCTAGTTTTCTTACCTGATCCAATATTGATGGAAACATATTGATATTTTATCGCGT
The DNA here is from genome assembly GCA_016648135.1 of Agrypnia vestita. Lineage (NCBI taxonomy): Eukaryota > Metazoa > Arthropoda > Insecta > Trichoptera > Phryganeidae > Agrypnia > Agrypnia vestita. The sequence continues at coordinate 72,950 of JADDOH010012169.1, forward strand.
TTCCCTAGCGGGTAGAGCCGTTCATTTTCTTTCTGACAGTCTGATTCTATATTGCATTCGCTCATAAGACCGGTCGCACTTTGGATACGAATTATTACGTACGTATTCTTCGTACGACTATTTTCGTAAGTATTGAACGCGCACATTGATTGCGTCTTGCGTTGCTCACGATCAGTTACTTTTCGCATTTCTCCAATAACGTTTGTGCCAAATGAATAATCTGTATCTTCTGGAAAACTCTCTTCTTACTCGTAGCCTGCTACGGCGTCGTCGGCAACCAAATAGGTGAACGAAATATAATATACTAGAAGGGATGAATTTGGTGAATTCCATCATATTATGGCAGACTTAAAATATTTATTTATTTATTTAACACCCTTATGTGTTTTCACAGATATACAGAATATAAATTTTAAAAAAATAACATAAGACAGATATACAGTTAAAAGGTACAAGTACATATAATAGAATTGTGTATATTTAGATTGCTCTTAAAGATTCAAGTGCATATTTTGTGTAAAATTTAGATTTGTGTAAATTGCAGTTATGCATAATGACATAATGACAAATTTCATGACTATCTATCTAATAGATTCACAAATGCTGGGGAGAATCGAAGTGCAACGAGAGCTCATAACATCGGAGAAACATTTAAAAGTTTTTTTATTCGAAGTACATAATTATACCTCACCTTCATTAAAACCAAATTTTTTAACTTACAGGTATTTTTAGTTCTTTAGAGATCTCCGCCATGATCTGCGCTGATGGTCAGGCAGTTGAAGTACTTTGGTCCCACAAACATTTGTGGTCATGTATCAAATTGACAAATTTTCAATATCCATCGAATGAAATCGCAAAAATTTCCGAACAAATCGTGTCGGACGTCGCATTTATAAGTGCGTACACGCATACTAAATCGTGTATAGTGTGCGATGTTTAATACTACTTCGAAGATCAGGAATGTACTTGCGTATTCGTACGTATACGTACTACTCAATTTCGTACGAAAACGCATCCAGTGTGCGGCCGGCGTAACTCCGCTTCCAGTGCGTAATTTCAATTAAACTATTTTAATCAAGCATTTGAATCTTAAATTCATCAAATTAGTGCTAGGCCGAAGTTTATTTTTCTGTTCAAATCAGCTTTATTGTTTTTACTGCTTGAACGCTCCTAACCAAGATAGACTTTGCGGTCTATATAATGGGATGGAGAACTAGGAGGCAGATTACCATTCCCATTTAATTAGTCTGAAATCATCACACATTCACAATTTATACAGCCCAGTTATTGAGGATAATCAAATAACATGGTTACTACCATCCAGAGCGATATCTCTCTCGTGAAAACTGATGATTATTATGGATGTAATATTAATTAATGGATATTTCAAAGTTGACTCATTTTTTGTGATATATTAAGGGGGGGGTAATGTTAATTCGTACAAAAAAAGGCATGTTTTTGTGAATTTTTTGTGACGACACAGTTAAAATCTCTTTATTAAAACTATAGTACTAATTAAAGTACATTAAAGTATGATATTTGAAGAATATTGTGTAAAATTTTCAAGACGAAATATTAAAAAATACGGCAATGGCAGCAATTATTCGGATGTGTCTCGGAAAAAAGTAGAATTGCGGTGTCCATCATAACTTGGTGCTAGATAATCTGAAATCAAAAAATTAAAGTTCATTCGTTAGATAATAGATTTTCCCAAGTAACGCTGGGAGGGTTTTTTGAAATTTCAATTTTTCAATTTTTTGGAACACTTTGAAGGGAAAAAAGCGATTTTTTGCGAAAAATATCGAATAATTTGTTATTAAAAAATAAAAATTAATAACAAATTTGAAAAAAGTCTCCAGCGTTACCTCGTAAATTATGCACAGAAATAGTGTTCAAAATTTCAAAAGAATCGGTGCAGTAGTTTTGATGGACACCGACTTTGAAAACGTGAGATGTGGGGAAAACGATTTAAAGTTTTGCACACTGTAAAATTCAAAATTAAACTCAACTTATTTTATACTTACACATAATCGTCGATGCCATGTTCACACGGCAAAGAGCTTTCATCATCAGCATCTGTTTGTCCTTGTCTACCCAAAACTCTTCTAATACAATAGCACGTCCGGTACTCCTCAGGTGAGCGCGTCTCTTAGCTGCCCGAGCAGGTATAGAAAATCGGTCTGAGTATCGCTCAAATGTTCATAATTTCGTCAATTTTGCTCTGATTGACTTGAAATTTTGACACAATATTCTTGCGATGTTATACATTCATTTAAAAAATTAAAAATAAAATGCAAAAAAAGAAAGTTTAAAACCTTACCCCCCCCCTTAAATAACTTTTTATAAGATTTAATGTGTCGCACTAAAGTATTCAATTTTGATTTTGATTTAATACTATCGACACGCCAACAACTTTTGAATTATCCGTAATTTCTCCTCATTGCATCAAACAATAATTTTGTTATCTGTCCTTTTTTAGTTCGTCCGTTTGTCTTCTAATTATACAATGTAATATCGTTCGAATTCACGGCTAAAAAAACAAATTAAACTTGAACCCCGGGCCACCAAATCCGAACCGGCCGCTTCATGCATGTTGCTACGGTCTCTTTGTGGTCCGCCAAAAAGATACTATAAATATATACTAAGGCTTAGAAAAGATGCGAACTAATGTTCCGTCTTTTTTGACATGTTACAGCGAGTATTTATATAGCAATATATCAGTATACTGTTTCCATATTGACAGGTATATTTACAAGCGCTCTTTCGTACATTACTAAAAATATGTGGCGTTTCATTGAAATTGCAGCAATATTTAGTACTGAAAAGTATTAGTTTCGATGTGTATAAAATAAAATAATCTCGTTATATTGTTTACTGCCTCAACGGTATAAAATTTTGATGTAAAATTATGACGTTGGAGCACTAATAACTGTTTAACTATGGCGATCAAATACGAACAAATATGCGGCTTTGTGTTTAATTTGACAAACATAGTTCTTTGCACTTTACATAATTAATTAAAGCATTACGATCTCATATCATCAATGCTGATTAATATTTATAACTGGTACAAGTGGATTTGAATGAAACGCTCTCATTATCATTATCATTTGCTAGCTGACAATAATGCACACTAATGTATATTATAGATATCTCACAGAGATGAAACTGTATTTCTTATGGGAAAGTAGGTATAGAAGTCATTTGGGTATACATAGGACTTATGACCTATCTTAATGGTTGGCTTAAGTGATCACTTTACACAATGTAACATTCGCCATTTCCACCCATGATAGAATATACCATGCTTATTCATTTTTTGGAAGTTGTATATATGTTCAAATTGCGTGGAGAGCTTTCACATGAATTAGCCAAAAATTTGAACAGATATACAACTTCCAAAAAGATGAATAGCTTGGTATATTCATAAATCATGGGTGGAACCGAAAAAGCAACAAAAAATGTTCCATTGTGGTACAGTGATCACTAAGCCGAACCATTAGATTAGGTCATAAGTCCTATGTACACCCAAATGACTTCTATACCTACTTTCCCATAAGAAATACAGTTTCATCTCTGTGAGATATCTATAATATACATTAATTGATTAATAACGTCTCTGTGACATAAATCCAGCACTGTTCTGAAAGATTTGAACAAACTCAAAAATATTCTGAATAATGCACACATTTCTTCATGTAGAACTCTACTAAAAAAATGAATGAAATCAGTAAAGCCTGAGGCAACTAAGGGCACAATTCACAGTAATATGTAGACAAAGGGTTGAAAATACACTTATCGATAGATGGCAGTGATGTCAAGAGGGAAAAGTAGATCAAGTGCCTTGGCTGCTGGCTAAAGAGCGTCTGGAACCCAGAATTTCAAATAAAAATAAGAATTGAGATGCCAAGAAGCGCTTTTGAGAAAATGAAGAATCTCTTTTGCAATCGAGACATAAAGTTGAGCACTCGCTGGAGACCAATAAAACGTTATATAATACGCTCGCTGCTCTGCGAAGTCAAAGTCTCAAAGGCTAGAATAAACCACAATGTAAGGCTGGAAGACTTTGTGATGCGGCTTTATCGACAGACGCAAAATTTCTCCTCAGCTGACCACATTACAAATTTATGAAAAAAATTCCACAAATTAGTCAAGATAACTAAAAATAACAACAAAAAAATAACCTCTTCTTCAAAAACAGCGAAATAATTTTGTGGTGACATTATACAATATAATTAATAGATATAAACTTAGTTTTCACCACTTTTTTATTGAAAATATCAGCATGTTTCAGAGCCCATGGCTCCTTCGTCAGGATACAATTGTATACTAACAAAATTAAATTTAAAAATTGTAGTAGGTGTAGACAATCAACATATTAAAAAGTTTTATATGGAATATGAATAGTAATAAAGTACCTTCTTAACATGAAAATAAATTTAAAAGAAAGGACCTGGTTATTTATAATATTCAATTTACTATTAACACTTTTTCTTATTTCCAAAATTTCTAATTTATCAAACTGTGATTCTGTATAATTTGTACGTAAAATTTGATCATTCTTTTGTTGTTAGTAAGGGTTTACAAATTTTACATACAAATTATACAAAATCACATTTTGATAAATTAGAAATTTTGGAAATAAGAAAAAGTGTTAATAGTAATAACCAGGTCCTTTTTAAAAATAGTTATCTTTTTAAGTTGTTTTCTTATTTAGTAGGTGCTTTATTATTATTCATTTTTCATATATAATTTTTTAATATTTTGATTGTCTATACTTCAATTTTTAAACTTAATTTTGTTAGTATACAATTGTATCCTGACGAAGGGGCCATGGGCTCTGAAACATGTTGATATTTTCAATACAAAAGTGGTGAAAATTAAGTTTATTTCTATTAATTACACAAAAAATCAATGCTGAAACTTGCATATTCTCAATGACTAATGCAGGGGAAGACAAAACAGTGGAATGACATTGAACCCTAATTCATCCCTAATGAGTGAATTTGGACCCTAATTCAGACCCCAGTGCAAAATGGAAGAGCCCTCTGCATTCTTATTAAACAAAATATATAATAATATTTCCTTAGTCCTATACACATGGAGAAGAAAATCGTTTTGATGCATAGTAAATTTTATTTAAGAAATACAATCGAATTAGTACGAATAAATATCAACAGAATGAAAATTGTGCCTCGTACGCATGGCTTACACATACTAATTGTCTTTCTTATATGGAAAGAGGTCTACGACAGTTTTAAAAGTTATTTATTTATTTAGCGCCCTTATGGGCTTTTACAAATATACAGAATATAAATTTAAAAAAATAACATAAGAGAGAGATAAAATAATAATACAGAAAAACATAAGACACATTAAATAATTATACAGTTAAAGGTACAAATAATAATAGTTAAAAAGTAAAATAATAATACAGAAAAATTTACTATCCATTTCCATTTCATTGAGATATAAAGAATTGTATCAGCTTTGTCCTATACACAGTTATATTATCCATTTCCATTTCATTGAGATGTAAAGAATTGTATCAGCTTTGTCCTATACACAGTTATATTATCCATTTCCATTTCATTGAGATGTAAAGAATTGTATCAGCTTTGTCCTATACACAGTTATATTATCCATTTCCATTTCATTGAGATGTAAAGAATTGTATCAGCTTTGCAACATACACAGTTATATTATCCATTTCCATTTCATTGAGATGTAAAGAAGTGTATCAGCTTTGTCCTATGCACAGTTATATTATTGGTATATAATATATTTTAAAACTATTGTAAAACTCGGCGTCCCTCGTAGTCCAATAGCTTCTCATACCAATGGTTCCAGATTAGATTCCCAGTGAGGATACACTACATACATACTGTGAGCACAAATGTAGGAGGACGGCCCGGAGGAGGCTTCAATCCGAAGAGCCTGCATAAGAAGGGGTGTGAAGATGGACGAGACGAATGTGATGTGCCAGGACAGAAGAGTGTGCATTCTATCCTCTCTGTTCACCCCTGCGAAGCAACGGCATGATGGTTGATAGGGTTTTTTAGATATTGCGTAACTTGTAAACAAGCCGTATTTATTACCTACATGGAACGGAAAGTAGTTTGCTTGTGTAATAAGAACTTTTTTATAATATACTAGTTTAAAATGCGCCCAAAAAATTACATTTATTATTAAAAAAATGTCATAATAACAGCCGGTAATAATTGTTGTTTGAGTGCTTTTGACAAAATTAATTCATGGTTTAAACAAGACAATAATTAAAAATTTACTAGAGTAAGTATTTTAAATTAAAATTCATAAAATTTTCAGCCACAAATTAATGAGGGAAAAGAGACTTGTTGATTATATTACAAAGAACGGCAGATAATTTAATGAACTTAATTTGTAAACAATTTACAAGCGATGAAAAGTACGTAACACTCGTAATTATTATGAAAATGTTATTAAATTTTATGAAATTTAAGAACCACCACAACTCGTTTTAAAAAAATAATTATAAAATATATATTTTTTAATTTGGATGGATTTTCATTCGTTCGGATCTTCTCTGCGCGAGTGTTGAAGGAAAAGATTTTAGCGAAAAATAAAAAATAAAAATATTTTTGTAGATATGTAAAAGTCTCAGGAGAGAAATTTTAAGAGAAAGTTATAAGAGAAAGTTAACTTATAAATGCAACGCGAGTTCAGATTATGTATTTTTGTTGTGTAAAAACGCCATATTAAACTTAAACCTTCAAATAGAAAATAAATGAACTTCTCGTATTTTTTTTACTCTTTCTTTTAACTCGTAGCGTCTGCGGTTTGTTGTCTGCCGGAAGAACTTTGAATAAATTTTTAACCCTTTTCCCGTGATCCAATCGAGCTGAAACTTTGCAGGCAGACTCGTGGAGACAATAAAAATGATCTAAAA